>JAWWNF010000215.1:27500-155000 GCA_034641395.1 Darevskia armeniaca | reverse complement strand
AGGGTCCCACTGCCTAATTCAATAGCACTTACTCCCCTTTGTCGTACCGTTGCATACCCTCCAACATTGCTCGGATGAAAATAGGGACATATAAAAAGAATAATAATGAAGTACTGTATATAAATATTAAAAATGCTAATGCTTTTAAATGAATAAATATGTGGATGTTTAAAGCTCACATACCTGGGAAGGGGCATAGCTCTTCAGTGGTCGAGGATCTGCAGAATATATCGGATTCAATCCCATCTTATCTCCAAGAGGACTGGTTTGAAAGCCTTGTAAGCCTGATGGTGTCTGTGAGCCACTTTGGAAGACAATCATTCTCCAATGGGAGAAAGTTATAAGTACTTGCTTAGTTTTCCACTAGGATCAAAGGATTGTGCAGCCCAGTACTATGAACATTTCCTCGCAAGTAAATCCAACTATATTCGGTGGAGCTTATTCCCAAGTAAGTATATATTGCCAGGGAGATCCTAGCGTGTTTAGCTTTAGCCAGAAACAAGTCCAACTGAATTCAGATGGTCTTGCAGTACAATCCCATTCCTGTCTACTCAGAGGTAAACTTCATTATTTTCAAAACAAAATAAACAAATTCCTTCCAGTAGCACCTTAGAGCAGTGTTTTTCAACCTTTTATGGGCAAAGGCACACTTGTTTCATGAAAAAAATCACGAGGCACACCACCATTAGAAAATGTTAAAAAATTTAACTCTGTGCCTATATTGACTATATATAAAGTAATTCTCTTGAATAGGAATCAAATAAACACAAAGAAAGTATTTTATAATTACTTTATTATGAAATAGTAAGTAAACAGAAATATGAAAAATTATAAAATACTTTATTCAGTGCGCAACCTGGGCCTGTTTGGCTGAACACAAAGCTGATATTCTGGCTGGAATCGAAGAAAGACACACACGTAGCTCTTCGTCAACAGCTCTCAGTCTCTCTCTGTATTTTTCAATTTTTCCCACGGCACACCAGGCAACATCTCGCGGCACACTAGTGTGCCGCGGAACAGTGGTTGAAAAACACTGCCTTAGAGACCAACTAAGTTTGTTCTTGGTATGAGCTTTCGTGTGCATGCACACTTCTTCAGATACTTCTTTAGTGTGCATGCACACGAAAGCTCATACCAAGAACAAACTTAGTTGGTCTCTAAGGTGCTACTGGAAGGAATTTTTTTATTTTGTTTTGACTATGACAGACCAACACGGCTATCTACCTGTAACTTCATTATTTTCCACGGGGTTTTCTCCCAGATCAGCATGTATAGGACTGCAGGCTTATCCGCAACCATCATTGTAATCCCAGGCACGTCTACTCAGAATTAAGTGCCATTGTGTTCAATGGGGCTTACTCCCAGGTAAGTGTGTAGAGGACTTTTCAGTCTAAGTGTGCATGGAGCCCTAGGCTGGAAAGGGGGTTATTAAAAGCCCCAGTGATCCATCAACATGCCAAATATTACTACTTGGATCTGAACCGAATTAACCCTGCTCTAGTTAAGGGGTGATTCACACGGCAGATCTTGTCTAAATGCTCGAGTTGGTAACGGTGTCCCAAAGGCATTAAAGTCGCAGATAACCAAAATGGAACTGGGTGCTCTGCAATAATGTCACAATCTGACACGGATCCAGGCTTGGTATGCAGATAGGGGTCATGTCAGTCAAATCCTAACCATGAATACACTGATTTCAGTGGGGACCTGCTCCCGAGTAAATCGGGTTAGGAATGCAGCTTCCATTATTTCCACACTAGAGGAAAATCGTTTTTCATTCACAGGGTCAAATAACTTTTCATCTTCCAAAACAAAACCCAACCTGTATTTATTAAGATTTTCTCAAGAACAGCGAATAAGAAGAGGTCTATAGGGCAAGGATTGGGAGCCTGTAGCTTTCCAACCAGCAGGAGCAGTGGTTAGGGACGATGAGTCCTGCAGTAGCTGGAGGTCCGCATGCCTGCTATATGAGAGGGACTCATGCTAAATGACTGGCTTGGGAGTTAAATTTAGGGTACGGCCTAAGTCCCTTATGGATCACGTCTGTCTTGGCACCAATCTACAAGGAGCTTGAGGATCTGTCGCACTAGTCCCGACGGCAGATGGAAGAGAAAGATGTCTCATATAAAATAAATTGGTGGCTTCTGAGCAGAACAGTCACAGCCGCTTTTATACAAGAAAACTGCTTTGCAATCTGTACTGCCAAGCCAAGTTAATAAATTTGTTAGGATCGTACATCTGATGTCCTTCCCCATTCCAAACACCTCCGTGAAATGGGTGTCTGGTTCTGATTCACAAAAGGCGGGGAATGTGCCCGTCTCTGCCACGGCGAGCTGAGCCCAGGAGCAACGATCCACTGTGTCCGTGGGTGAAAGGAAATATGTTTTAAGAAAATGAATGAACTCTTCCCAGACAGAGAAAGGAACGGCTGATCAAACATACTTTTTTTTTTTAAGGAAGTTGTTTCGTTCTCACTCCTGTGTGCCATTCTCAAGTGCCTCTTGTGCAACAACTGGGTATTACACACCATACATTTCAAACACATTTAAAGCCTACACACAGAGCAATAATCCTGGGAACCATACTTTGTTAATGGTGATGGAAACTACAGTTCCCATGATTCTTTACGGGGAGGAGTGTATTTTCAGTGTAGAGAGTGTATAGGCAACCTCAGTCCCACTTAACTGAATCGCGTTTACTCAAAAGTAAACATACATAGAGTTGTAGCCTTGCAATTTACTCTCATATATGCTTCCTTAGACTTAAAGCTGCAGTTCTGTGTACCGATACTTGAGAGGACAAAGGCTACAATCGTATGGTTCAGCTGGGAATAAGTCCTTTTACAGTTAATTAAACTTATTTCTGAGTAGAAATGTGCTGCGTAGAATTGTGCTCTTAAGTCCTACTGCAAACTATGAGTTTGGGGAGGCTTACTTGCAAATAAATGTGTTTAGGGTTGCAGCTATGATGGTGTAATCCAGGGGTATTCAAAATAGTACCAGCCAGGTGTGTGTGTGTGTGTGTGTGTGTGTGTGTGTGTGTGTGTGTGTGTTGGACTCCAACTCCCATCAACCACTGCAAGCATGGCCATTGGTCTGGAATGATGGGAGTTGTAGTTTAAAAAAATGGTGGAGGGTCGCACTTGCCTGCAGATGACAGAATCCATTATGAGAATCTGCACAAGAGAGTGACGGCGGCAGCCAGGAGTTCAATGTTATGTACACTGTGACTTCAGGTTGCAAAGATAGCAGCTTTGTATTTAGACACAACGCACTCTCTGTGTTATGTATAAAAGTTCTCACCCTAGGCCACTAGGGGTGTTGTGTGTATAAAGTTTCCACTCAGGTCCTCGTCAGTTAGTTTAGGCGGGAAACCCTGGGTTGCTGTTGTTACAATGTTGTCAGCCGGCTGCCTATATAAGCAGGCCGGCTGAGCTATTCAGTTAGTTCTGTTCCAGCCTGAGAATAAATAGAGCTGCTTGAAAATCACTGTGTCGTCTACTATGTCCACCCACTATTCAACACTGGCGACGAAGGTGGGATCTGATGGACATCAGAGCACAGCCAGATTCGGACACTCACTGAGTGAAATCACTGAGCTGAAACACTGAGCGAAATCACTGAACAGAACCCATTCAGAGCTGACCGTTCTGGCTAGAGCACTGTGTTCCATCCATCGCCCATCACGTCGGCATCGGATCCATGGCTTCATTTGTGCCTCTACCGCCGTTTGCCCCAGCCTCTGAAACATGGGACTCATACCTCGCTCGGTTTGACTGCTACCTCCAAGCAAACGAGCTGACAGCAGTGTCAGAGGAACGTAAGCGGGGCCTCTTCCTCAGCCTCTGTGGGCCCGAGGTGTTTGAGACGGCCCGAGCTCTGGTCGCGCCACTAGCAGTCCAGGCAACGCCGTGGGACGTGCTACAAGAGAAGCTCCACAACCACTATGCTCCAAAGCCGTCCAAAATTGCTGCCCGCCATGCGTTTTACCACCGGAACCAGGCAGAAGGGGAGTCGATCAACAGCTACATCGCCGCCCTCCGAAAGGCCGCACTGCACTGTGAGTTCCAAGACTTAGACGATGCCCTGATGGATCGAATCGTCTGCGGGGTCCGGGACAACCGTCTGCAACGGCGTCTCCTCGCCAAGCCAGACCTCACGCTGCAGAAGGCCACTGAGGAGGCCGCGGCCTCAGAAGCTGCTGAACTCTCCGCCCAGCAGATCCACAAGGCCAGCAGCCCGCATCCTGCTAAGAAGCCAATCCCAGTGCACCATGAGGAGGCCAGCAGTGACGTGGCATCCTCCAGCGAAGATGATGACGTGCACCAGACGAAGCGGGAGCGCGGGAAGTTCAAACAGAGGTCCAAGGACCAATCAGAATGTGCTGGTTGTGGAGGCAACCATTCCCGCGTCAAGTGTCGATTCAGAGACGCCATCTGTCGGCGATGCTCCAGAAGGGGCCACATCGCTAAGGTCTGCCGATCAGCTCCATCCGACACACCCCCTTCACTGTCTCGCAAGTCCAAGTCTTCACCCCAGTCCACCAACAGGAGCTGTTTCGCCCTCACCAACTGCCGTTGCTCATCTGGAACCACGATTGGCCAAACCGACTCGCCTACACGACGCAAACTACACGTCACCGTGCTCATCGAAGGAGCTCCATGTGACATGGAGATCGACACAGGGTCTGCCTTGTCCATCGTGTCCTGGAGCACCATCAAAAGACTCGTGCCCAAGCTGTCCAAGAGGCAACTCGACCCACACCGCATACATCTGAGAGACTACCAGGGAAACGACATCCCCGTGGTAGGCGTTGGCCAGTTCCGGGTCGCTTTCAAGAATTTTTCGGGCCTGCTCCGACTGGTGGTGGTTGAAGGCATGCGGCCTAGCCTCCTAGGACTAGACTGGTTCGATGCCCTCGGCCTGGAAGTCATCGGCATCAACAGCATCTCTGACACAGAGGTTGAGGGCCTAATCAAAGACTTTGCTGAGGTTTTTGATGGCACTTTGGGTCAATATACAGGCACGCCCATCTCCTTTAGTCTTGATCCGCAAGTCGCCCCCATCAAGCTAAAGCCACGCCGGGTCCCGTTTGCTCTCAAGGCTAAGGTGGACGAACAACTGGACAAGCTGATTGCGCAAGGCGTTTTGGAGCCAGTTGACCACGCCAAGTGGGAAACCCCCATCGTCACGCCTGTCAAGCCAGATGGGTCAGTGAGAATATGCGCAGACTACAAGTGCACAATTAACAAGGCACTTCAGCAGCATGCTTATCCGGTTCCTGTCGTCCACCACCTGCTGCATTCCCTGGGTGAAGGCAAGGTCTTCGCTAAACTGGACCTTGCCCAAGCCTACCAACAACTGCCCGTCGACGACACCACCGCTGAAGCTCAGACGATCGTCACCCACCGAGGGGCGTTCCGGTGCCGCCGGCTGCAGTTTGGGGTGAGTGTGGCTCCTGGCATCTTTCAAAGCCTCATGGAGCGCCTCCTGCAGGGGCTTCCAGGCGTGGTGCCGTATTTCGATGACGTGTTGGTGTCCGCAGACTCAAATCAGCAGCTGTTCGAGCGCCTCCGCGCTGTGCTGACAAGGTTCCAGGAGGCCGGGCTCAAGGTGAAGAAAGAAAAGTGCCAGATCGCCGTTCCACAGGTGGAGTTCTTGGGCTACCTTATCAACGCCTCCGGTCTTCATCCAACTGCATCCAAGATCCAGGCCATCCAGCAGGCCCCGATCCCAGAGAACAAGACGGAGTTGCAGGCGTTCTTGGGGCTGCTGAACTTCTACAACATGTTCCTGCCCCACAAAGCAACGCTAGCCGAGCCTCTCCACCGCCTCCTCAGCACGAAGGCACCGTGGTCCTGGGGTCATCAGGAAACGGCGGCCTTCAATGCAGTCAAAGCCCTCCTCTCATCAGACAGTGTGCTGGTACAGTACAGTGAAGCCAGGCCACTGGTCCTCGCCTGCGACGCCTCGCCATTTGGCATCGGCGCTGTCCTCAGTCACCGGTTTCCAGACGGAAGGGAAGCACCGCTCGCCTACTTCTCCCGGACGCTGTCTCCGGCCGAACGGAATTACAGCCAACTCGACAAGGAGGCACTGGCACTTGTGGCTGGAGTGAAGAGGTTCCACGAATACCTCTACGGAAGAACCTTTGACCTCATCACTGACCACAAGCCGCTCCTGGGCCTCCTCGCTGGTGACAGACCAACTCCACCGGTCCTCTCACCACGCATGCTGCGTTGGACTGTTTTTCTGGCAGCCTACAGCTACCACCTCATCCATCGCCCTGGAAAATCGCTGGGCCACGCTGACGCCCTCAGTCGTTGCCCTCTTCCAGTGCTTGTGGAAGACCCGGCTCCTGCTTCATCGCTCCTTCTGATTGAGGACCTCCCAGCAGCGCCAGTATCAGCCGCTGATGTGGCCTCTGCCTCTGCCCAGGACCGCACCATCAGCCGTGTGCTCAACTGGGTGTGGAGGGGGTGGCCTGAAGGGCCCTTCGCATCAGAGTTCCAGCCGTTTGCAACCAGACAGCACGAACTCTCAGCTCATCGTGGTTGCCTACTGTGGGGAGACCGAGTCGTGGTTCCCCAAAGACTCCGCCAACGCGTCCTCGAGGCTCTGCACATTGGCCACCCGGGGATCGTCAAAATGAAGGCATTGGCTCGGTGTTACGTCTGGTGGCCTAAGATGGACGATGCCATCACCTCTTGGGTTGCCTCCTGTCAAGCATGCCAAGAATCGAGACCTGCACCGCCAGCAGCTAAGGGCAACACCTGGGAGACGCCCAAAGCACCCTGGTCGAGGGTGCACATCGATCTTGCTGGCCCCTTTCACGGCCGGACATTTATGGTAGTGGTGGACGCCTATTCCAAATGGCTGGAGGTGGCCCTGATGCCCTCCACCACTACTGAGGCTGTCATCCGGGTGCTACGGGGCCTGTTTGCAACTCATGGGTGTCCTGATGTCCTCGTTTCTGACAACGGACCTCAGTTCACATCAGGCACCTTTGAGAGGTACCTCTTGGGGCTGGGCATCCGCCATGCCCTAACCGCACCATTTCACCCGGCCAGCAACGGGCAGGCGGAGAGAATGGTGCGCTCGGCAAAAGAGGCGCTGGCGCGCCTGGACCAGGGGAACTGGCATGAGCGGGTCGCTGAATACTTGCTCGTGCAGCACATCACTCCTCATACAGCCACAGGGCGGAGCCCAGCCGAACTGCTTATGGGCCGCCGTCTTAGGTCTCCGCTTGACCGGCTGCACCCGGACTTTGGTGTGGCCGAGCCCCCAGGCTGTGCTAACACGCCACGGTCCTTTATTCCAGGGGATCGGGTTTTTGCCCGGAACTTTGTGGGGGACATTCCTTGGGTGCCGGCCAGGGTAGTGGGAGTAACTGGGCCCCGCTCGTACCAGGTGGCACTTGAGAATGGACACTTGTGGCGCCGGCACATAGACCAGCTAAGGCGCAGGGTTGGGGATTTGGACACTACCGCTGTGCCCCCAACTGCAGCCCCAGCTCCGGAGCAGACGCTAATGGAAGGCGAGGCTCCACCTACACCTCCCTCACAAACTGCGGGTGTGGAGCTGAGCCGAGCCGCTTCGGTGGTTCTGCCTGGCTCTCCTGAGACTCAGACCACTGCTGGGCCTGACTGTCCGCCGAGTCCGCTCGCGGCGGTTCCTCCAACAGCAGCGGAGCCAGGGAACTCGGGCTCAACGCCATCTTTGGTTGCACCACAGTTGCAGCAGGAATCGGGTGGGCCCCTGGACTCTGATACTGGCCCTCGGCGGTCCGGCAGGGTTTCCAAGCGCCCAGCATATTTAAAAGACTATGTACACTGGACAAATATTGTTGATAGTGAAACAGTTATGCTTGCGAACTTGTAAAATTGAAACCGATATGCTTATGTGCCTTCCTGAAACCAATAAGAGTATTGCTGTATGTAATGGAACCATTATGATTGTAACTAATGCCTTATCTCGGTGGGGAGGGGTGTTATGTATAAAAGTTCTCACCCTAGGCCACTAGGGGTGTTGTGTGTATAAAGTTTCCACTCAGGTCCTCGTCAGTTAGTTTAGGCGGGAAACCCTGGGTTGCTGTTGTTACAATGTTGTCAGCCGGCTGCCTATATAAGCAGGCCGGCTGAGCTATTCAGTTAGTTCTGTTCCAGCCTGAGAATAAATAGAGCTGCTTGAAAATCACTGTGTCGTCTACTATGTCCACCCACTATTCAACACTCTGTTTATACTGCACTGTTTTAAGCACTGGCTTTCGTAAATCCAAAATCAAATAAATAAACGTCATGACACTACTGGTACAGGAACATTTCAACAAAAAATGGGAGATTCTTCCAAAGTTAAGTTAAGCACATTTAGACCGCAATCCTATGCACAATTACCTGGGAGCAACACACACAACCTAACAGGCTGTTATTGACTATGTAACTTCTATTTCAAACACAATTCAACATATAATATCTCACAAAGTGGGAGAGCATCCCATTGAAAAGCAGGACTTGCTTCTATGTAGACACGCATCAGAATGTGGTTTAAATTTCATTTTAAAGTGCCTAACTTTGACTGGACTGCATCTTTCTTTGCCTTCTTGAGCTGCTCTTTATGATGACACTTTTGGTTTTAATCCATTGCTGTGCTTTCCAACATTGACAAGGGTTTCTGACTCCTAAGAATTTAACAACTTTTCTTTCTTTCTCCCTAAATTAGGCATTGGGAGAAAACCAGAAGTGGATTTTTGGCATGTAAGGATTCTGAACCCAGTTCAGGTTCATAGAAGGATAAAAATCTTAGAGTTGGAAGGGTTATGAAAATGAATTCAAGCTTAAGCAATTTCTCAAACGCTCCTTGTAACTGAACACTGCTGGACACTTGTGTCTTCAGAGGATGAATAAGACACTGCACTGGGTAGGGACCTTTAGAAGCAGGCAATCTCTTGGGTCCTCCGGTGGGAGACTTCCTTAAGAACCCTTGGAGCTGTTAAAGGAGGAGAAGGAGAATTTATTTACAGTATATGCCACCTATCTGGGTTTCCCCAGCCACTCTGGTCAGTGAAAACATCAAACACAGGGTTGTTTCAGATGTCTTCTAAAAGTCAGATAGTTGTTTATTTCCTTGACATCTGACGGAAGGGTGTTCCACAGGGCGGGTGCCACTACCGAGAAGGCCCTCTGCCTGGTTCCCTGTAACCTCACTTCTCTCAGTGAGGGAACTGCCAGAAGGCCCTTGGAGCTGGACCTCAGTGTCCAGGCTGAATGATGGGGTTGGAGATGCTCCTTCATACAGGGCCACCGACCCTCCAGAATTTTAAGTCTGCATCTACAGACCCAGCATTATCATGCAGCATGGGAGTATGTAGTCTACTTGTGAGTAAGCAATCTCTGAATGAGCAGCTGTATATAAGGCATGCATATAAAGGCATGGTTCTCAAAGAGTGTGGCAGGAATGGATGACTGTGGCAGGAAGATTCAAGGACAACTAAAGAAACATTTAAACATGCAGTATAGAATAGTAACTACAACAAAAATATTTGCAGAAGATGTTTTGCTTTGTTGTTTTATTTTGTTTTGCAGTAGAAGTACACCACTGGATTCTTTTTGGATATACAACCAGAAACAGTATCTGAATGGCTAATCTTCTACAGTTTCCTATGATGTATTGCTATGAACAAGGATTTTCAACTCTGACAAATATGAAAAATCAGAAAAGAGAAAGGCTATTATGTGTTTATGAGATGAGAGTTTGTCTCAGATTAGACCTAATATAAATAAGATTACCCAGCAAAAGCAAACACACCTCTCATTGAGTTTGTATACATACTTAAGATATATATGTAACAGGCTCGTTTATAATTATATTTTGGTAATGATTCATGTTCTGCTGCACGCCTATGCACATTTACTGGACTCAGTGTGACGTTTGTCTAGATTGCAGCCTTATCTGAAGTAAGCCCTTTGAAACTCAGTGGAGTTTCCTCCCAAGAAAATACCTTTGGGGGTTACGATCAGGGTTTATTCTAACATGCAGCTGGACACATCTTGTGCAGAGTCACGAAAATTGTGCAGTGTGAAATAAGCTTGTGCTGCTGTTGGGCATCTGGGATTTAATAAGGAGCTAGGTAGAGTCTAAAAAGAAGAGGAGAAAATAGATGAGAAAAGACAAAAAGAAATAGAAAATGTGAAGAAGAAGAAGAAGAAGAAGAAGAAGAAGAAGAAGAAGAAGAAGAAGAAGAGGTGTTTGTCCTTGCCAGTAAGGAACTCTTTCCAAAGGCAAAGTGTTGTGGTTTAGTGTTCAGCAGTCTGTGGTCCAAAAACTGTCTCCAGCAGCTGCAGTTCTCCACAGGCCTTGAAGGACTCTTTTCTACTCATCTTTTCAGTAGAACGTAGACCTGGTAGCCCAGTTAGTGATTTCTCCTTCAACAGACAGTTTGGCAAATCGCAGGATAGCACACACACACACACATACACTCTCTCTCTCTCTCCCAGTCAACTATCATCTCAGCTCTTTGCCTCCCTTTCCCATCCCTTCTCTGTTTTCACTTCTCAAGTATAACAGCAGCTGCAGCCTGGCAGAGGTCCAGGGGCGTACCCAGAATCAAAACTAGGGGGGGGCAAGCCATGGCTAGGGGGGGGCAAGCCATGGTCGTTCAGGTTTGCTTTGAATGGACGCTGATCATTTTTTATTCTAGGGCTGCCTTCTAGGGGGGGGGGCACCTGCCCCCTCTGCCCCCCCCTGGCTACGCCCATGCAGAGGTCTCTGCTGCATCTTAGGCCACGTTCCCACCATACCTTTATAGCACTATGATACTACTTTAAACAGACATGGCTCCCCCCCCCAAAGAATTATGGGAGTTGTAGTTGCTTAAGTGTGCTGAGAGTTGTTAGAAAGCTAATGTTCCCCGCACAGAGCTCCTGGTGAAGATGAATTGATTGTGAAACCACTCTGGGAACTGAAGCTCTGTTGGGGGAATAGGGGTCTCCAAACTCTCAACAGAATCATAGAAATGTAGAGTTGGAAGGGACCCCGAAGGTAATCTAATCCAACCCTCTGCAATCCAGGAAGTGCAACTAAAGCATCCATGACAGATAGCCATCCAATCTCCGCTTGAAAACCTCCAAGGAAAGAGAGTCCACCGCCTTTGGAAGGCGTCTGTTAGAAAGTTGTTTAGTGTCAGAATTTCCTTTCCTGAAACTTGAATCCATTGGTTCAAGTCCTACCCTCTGGGGCAGGAAAAAAACAAGTTTGTTTCCATCCTCCATGTGACAGCCCTATAGGTATTTGAAGATGACATATCTCCTCTCAGTCTCCTCTAGGCTAAACATACCCAACTCCTTCAACCGCTCGTCATAAGGCTTGGTTTCCAGACCCTTGATCATCTTGGTCACCCACTGCATACGTTCCAGCTTGTCAACTCCTATCCTGGAGAACTAATCCCCGAAGAAGACTTCTCCCAAATCGCAGGGCATGTGGACAGTTCAGAAGATAGCACCACAAGGCTGAAACGAGTCCTCCTTTCCTCCGCTAGGCCCAGCAGACTGAACCAGGTAGACCAAAAGGTGCAGGGTCCCCAGACAAAAACCGAAGGACAGGCAGATAGATTCACTGATATTAATAAGTTTGTTTTCCGGACCTTATTCCAGACAGTGTTGTAAATAATACATGGGTTAGAAGCAGCAGCAACCGTACAGCTTTTGAGCAGCCATTTTGCAAATATCCTTCATTAACTCTTAGTAGACCGCAGCAGTAAAAGTAAACACAACCTTCAATGTATTTTACAGGGAGAATAGTCGTTTTGTAACAGACTGCAAATCCTAATCACAAAAAAATAATATTTTGGGTGGGGGCTCAGCTTTATAGTTCTGTTTTGAGCAGGAAGGGAGTCCTGGTGCCAAATTGCAGGTTAAGAAAGGTAAATAATTTCTTTGCCCAAGAAACTGCAGCAGGAGAATCCCCTTACTACTGCATTCTTTTCAATGAAACTTTGCTTTCTCCTGCTCCCTCACTGTCTTTCTCATTTCCCCAAATTTCCAGCCTTCTCCCTTTGCTGTTTTTCTTCTTCTTCCCAGCCTCTTTCTGTGTTAATTCTTGTTTTCTCTTCCCTCTTTCATTTTCTTTCATTCATTTTGGGGATGGGCAGTATGCTGGCTGCTTGTGCAGGGGGGTGGGGCAGAGCTTAGAATAAACCCCATTTACACTCCCATATTTTATCCCCCCAATGTCCACATAAGAGTGTAAAAAGATGGTGACTTACAGCACCATTCTATGCTTGTCTACTCAGAAGCAAGCCCCATTTAGTTCAATGGGACTTTTAGATAAGTTGATACAGGATAATCCCATGGACATGCTTAATTGGGGTTGAGGAGCTATTTGGGGCTTAATTCTGAGCAATCCTCTATGCACTTTGGAGTAAGAACCCCTGAATTTAATGGATCAGACTCCTAAATATATATGCATATATATGCATAATTAACCAAGTAATGTGGAGGCAGGGTTTGAACTCTCTAACCCCTACACTAGCTGTTAGGTATCTTACACTCTCAACCATTTATTTGGAAACCTGAAAGTTTAACTTAACTAGGACTGACTGAGCTCAATGGGACTTTATTTCTGAGCAACCCTCTGCACACTGACTTTAATGGATCTAACTTCTAAATATATGTGCATAGTCCTGCGTTATTGACCAAGTAATGTGGAGAGGCAGGATCTGAAGTCTCCCTTAGCTAACCGCTACAACTCCATTGAAAGATATCCACTCTCTCAACAATTTATCTCGAAACTTAAAAGTTTTGCTTTTCAGGATGCCTAGAAAGAGGGACACCTACGCTTAACTTTCGTTTCCCCCCTGCATCTCCCCCATCCCAGCCGCTCCAGGGAAGCATTGCAGCGGAAGAGAGAGGGGGTGGCACAGACCAGCCGCGCACGCCCCGATCTTCCAGGTAGAGGTGTTTAGCTTTTCGAAAAAGGAGGGACGAAAGCCTCGCCAAGCGGGCACCTACGGGAGGGGAGGGGCGGGGTTGATTGACAGTTCCCATAGAAACCCCAGGATGCCCCCGCCCCCTCCGCACTGGGCGGCCAATCCGCGCCCGCGCCCGGGTCCAGGAGGCTGCTTGTGCCATTAAAGAATATGTAGGCAGGCGAGAGGGAGAGAAGGCTTTGGAGGAGTCACGTTGTGGTGGTAGTGCCGGGGGGGGCGGGGGGAGAGGAAGAAAAGGGAGAAGGGGGGTTGGGGAGGAGGAGGAGGAGGAGGTCGGACGGGGGGGGGGGAAGGAGCCGCGATCCGTTTACACAAAGTTTTGCTCGAACAAGCTGTCTTAATGGTTCCTGCGCGGCGGCGAGGAAACCTGATCGGCTGAACGCCAGCCGGGTGGCGGGGCAAGGAGGAGGAGGAGGAGCAGGAACGGTGTGTGTGTGTGTGTTTGTGTATGTGCACTGGGGAGGGGGGAAAGAGAGAGAGAGGAAAGGGGGGGAAACCCACCAACCCACACCACCCAACTCCAAAATAAGGGAGGGGGGCGGTGGAAAATGTCCTCTGCCTCCCCCACCGCCCCGATCCCCGGCGTGGTGGCTGCGATCAAGCAGGAAAACGTGCTGGCGGACATGCTCTCCGGCGTCGGGGCGCCCGAGAAGGCAGCCCGGGAAGGCTGCGCGCCGCCTTTCGCCAGGAAGCAGCAGGAGGAGGACGACGACGGGGAGGACGAAGACGACGAGGACGAGGAGGAGGCAGCGGCGGAGGCGGCGGACCAGGTCCTGCTCCACGCCGAGCTGCTGGTGCGCAACCAGCACCAGCGCCACGCTGCCCTCGCCGCCGCCGCGGCCGCCTGCTCCTCGCCGTCTCCCGCCTCGCCTTGCTCGCCGCCGCAGGCTCCGCTGGCTTTCTCCCCGGAGCACGTCGCGTGCGTGTGCGAGGCTCTCCAGCAAGGCGGCCACCTGGACCGGCTGGCGCGGTTCCTGTGGTCGCTGCCGCGGAGCGACCTGCTACGTGGCAACGAGAGCCTGCTGAAGGCGCGCGCGCTGGTGGCTTTCCACCAGGGTCTTTACGCGGAGCTGTACGGCATCCTGGAGAGCCACAGCTTCGACGCCGCCAACCACGCGCTGCTGCAGGAGCTCTGGTACAAGGCGCGCTACAGCGAGGCGGAGAGGGCCCGCGGGCGGCCCCTGGGCGCCGTCGACAAGTACCGCCTGCGCAGGAAGTTCCCCTTGCCGCGGACCATCTGGGACGGCGAGGAGACGGTGTACTGCTTCAAGGAGAGGTCGCGCAACGCGCTCAAGGAGCTCTACAAGCAGAACCGCTACCCGTCGCCCGCCGAGAAGCGCAACCTGGCCAAGGTCACCGGGCTCTCGCTCACGCAGGTCAGCAACTGGTTCAAGAACCGACGGCAGAGGGATCGCAACCCCTCCGAGCCGCACTCCAAGAGGTGAGCGCGCCGGCGGGAGCGGGAAAGGGAAAACTTTCGCAAACTTTTGGGAAAGAGAGGAGGAGACAGGGAGTGGGGAATCGGCCGGGGACAAAGCAGCTCCAGAATCCGGGAGCTCCTTGAGTCGGGGAGAGAGGGAGAGGCTGGCGAGGGGGGCGGAACTTTGCACATGGGCAGGGGGCGCAGGAGTGTGATCTGGCGCTGCAAGTCCCTGGGTTAAGAGACGGCACAGCCTGAGGCTCTTGCTGGACGCGGGGGCTCCGCACTCTGCTTGATTTCCACTCTATGTTTAGACCTTCCCTTCCCCAAAACTTCCTGCTGCTTTGCTTGATTCCTTCCCACCCCTCTCCCTTTCTTCTGTCCTCTGCCTTGTTAGATATGCTCATTTCCCTGCCCCACAAAAGGCCTTTGGTGCGCCCACCCTACCCCAATGTCCCATCTTGCTTTCTGGTTTAGCATCCATATTGCAATGTTTTGGAGTCTGATCAGAGTGCTTTTCATGCATCCTCGATGCACAACAGTCCAGTAATGTAGGGCATTGTGTTGTTTTAAGATTCCTCCATATTGCAGGCGGTGGGAGCTGGAGCTGAGAGAATAAGTGGTCTGCTGAAGGCCACCTAGTGAGTTTATGGCACAAGCGAGATTTGAACTAGGGGCTTGGTAATTCGCACTCTGAGCCACTGCCTCATTCCCAGCTTATTTTCCCCCTTTGCATCCCCCCCTCAATCCTTCTTTCCTGACCCTCTCCTTCCACCTTGTCTTTCTTTGTTTCTCCAACCACCACATGCCATCTCTTTTAACACCTTGCCTGCTCTTTTGCTTTTCCTGTCCTCCCCCCTTTCCCCTCCTGTCTGGCTTGCTCTCTCCCCTCCCCTCCTCTGCCCTGTCTGTCCTCGCCTGGCTCTCATTCCTTGACAAACATGGCGTTTACCTTACAGCTCTCTCTCTCTCTCTCTCTCTCTCTCTCTCTCTCTCTCTCTCTTTCTCGTTTTCCTACCACCACTGCCCCAAATCTCTTTAATTTTTTTAAAAAGACACATACACACCCCTCTTCTTCCTTGCAGAGTGTAGAGCAAAATAAGTGTCTCTGGTAATCTCCTTGTCCCTTAAAAGTACTTTCTTCCCACTTCCTTCATCCTGCACTCAAGGCTTCATAATTCACCCACCAACCCACTAAAAAAGAAAGCGGTTATTTTGCTTCCAGATTCCCTGGGTGGAAAATCTCTCCTCCACCTAGGCTTGCACCCCATAACCTTCAAGATATCTCTGTCTGGGAGCACTCTTTGTAGCTTGATTCGTCCTGGGGTGGGGGTACCCCTTTATTTCTCTCCCAGTGCGAAAATATAAAAGTTCCTCTCCCCCAATGCTCCCCACTTTATCCACCAGCAAAACAGCTTCCCCCCCCCACCAAACAGCAAAACTTCTGTGTGTTCTTTTCTTTCCAATGCCATATCCTTTATTTCTCTGTTTTCTCCTTTCCTTGCGCACAACGATTCATGAAATTGTGATGTTCTGTATACATCGCCACAAACCGCCAACCGAACATTTAAAATCTGCTGTTGCCGCGGGGTGTGTGTGTGTGTGAGAGAGAAAAATGTTTCCAGATCTGCAGACTCCATACAACCATGGGAAGAAAAGTTTTCTTTCTCCATCTAAACCCTCTGCATAAATAACACCAGCCTCCTTTCCTAGGTTCCCTCAACACACCCAACAAACCCGCAATCGTCCCCCGATCATCTCCTCTTCTTGTTGTCCAAGGAAACTTTCTCTCCCATTTTTATTTGACAGCGTTAATCATTTGCCCAGGTTTTATGTCACCAGGGGGGGAAACAGAGAGAGGGAAACTTGAAGCTCCTTCCGTGGCAGGAGGGTTGCTAGTCCCTCTCCCCACCCCCTCCTTGCACACTCACTCCGGAGTCTCTTGTTGTGAAACTTGATTCTGCCTTCGGTTCAGATCAGTTTTCCTTTCCCCCACAAGACAGGAACGGGGGACTGCCCAGGTCTATAATCCCAAGAAGCCCCTTGCCCTCAAAGGCTCCCAGGACAGATCACCCACCTAGCTGATCTCCCTTTATTCCTTCCTTCGTTCCCACTGAAAATATACTGGTGCGTGACTTATTCCTAAAATACCGCAGAGATTTAAGTGTCCGAACCTGCAAAGCCTGCTCTCTCTTTTTCTTTCACTAGATTTGGGCCAATGGTCCAGGGCTAGGAGACTTAAAATCGGGGCAGATTGGGGGGCTTTGGCTAGTGAGAGGCCACCCCAGAGGTATTCTGCTGGGCCAGCCAGGTGAGCTGACCTGCTTGCCTGCCCAAGGCACATTCCTCTCCTCCTCCTGTTCCTCCTCTTCTCTTTTCATGCCCTCTTGCTTGCTTTCATTGACAGAAGGCAGGAAAAGTGGCTGGGTGGGTTTTTTTTTGTGAATGGAAAAACACCACCCTCAACAGCCCATCTTCAAGCAAGGACACACCAGTCAGTCCTTGGAAGACATAACATCAAAGCTACGAATGGCAGGCGAGGAAGGAGGGTGTAAAACCAGGAGGACCAGCTGCAAAAGTTCGGCCTGTGGAAGTTTGGCCAGTTCTTGCAAGGCCAGTTGTTTGTTTGTTTGTTTGTTTTTCTGATGGGTGTAAGGGGCAATTTGCTTCATTATTTTTTTTGCTAGTAGGTACTCGCGGGTGGCGCTGTGGGTTAAACCACAGAGCCTAGGGCTTGCCGATCAGAAGGTCGGCGGTTCGAATCCCCGCGACGGGGTGAGCTCCTGTTGCTCAGTCCCAGCTCCTGCCCACCTAGCAGTTCGAAAGCACGTCAAAGTGCAAGTAGATAAATAGGTACCGCTCCGGCGGGAAGGTTAACTGCGTTTCCGTGCGCTGCCCTGGTTCGCCAGAAGCGGCTTAGTCATTCTGGCCACATGACCTGGAAGCTGTACGCCGGCTCCCTCGGCCAATAATGCGAGATGAGCGCCGCAACCCCAGAGTCGGTCACGACTGGACCTAATGGTCAGGGGTCCCTTTACCTTTTACCTTTATTCTGAGCAAACGGCCCTCTGGCAAGCTTTGCATGCTGCAGTTGCCCTCTTCCTCTGGTGGTTTAAATCAGTTCTTAAAATCCTGGGTCTTTTTATCCCTTCTTTTTTCTAAGCACCCGGAAGCAAACATAACCCAGTAGGAGGTGTTTTATACCTCCATGGGCTATATCACATGTTTTTATGTGGCTTAAGAAACACACACAAAACACTCCACAGAAAATGTTTGATGCATGTTGCTTGCAAACATGTGTTTGCTATCGGCAAGTGTTGTAGCAGGAACATGACTGGCTGTGAATTCCTGGAGCCTGTTATCAATGTATGCAGTTTAGGGGTGCGGGGAAGGAATCCTTCACTCCCCAATTTCTCCCAGCCCCTTCCCCCAATCAGATCCCTATTCTTCAGAAGCCTCCATATATCCCCAGTCAGCTCACTGGCTTAGCAGGGCTAACTTGTTATAACACTGAACTGTTTGTGTTCCGTGTATCCTGAAGGCAAACTGTAGTGTATCCTAACCACTATCACCCCAGCTGCCCCCCCCCAGTCCTGCTCCCTCCTCCCACTCCTCTGCATGGATAAACTCCAGCATCAAAACTAATTTGAATACTATTTTTAATAGAAAAGGGAGTGTAAAACTTAAAACTAATTTAATCCCTTCTGGATCACGGAGGTGCGGGGACGGAGATTAAGTGTGCACAAACCCATCGGATATGCTTCACCTCATAGCAAATATTTATTCCTGCCCCTGTAACTGCAACCCTATGAGGAGAGAGGAGGCAGGCAGCAGAGTCATAGAATCATAGAGTTGCAAGGGAGCAGGTGTGAAATATGCTTTCTTTCTTTGCTGATCTAAAATAAAAGTGTTTGTTTGACTTCTTGGGATGTGTTTAGGGGCATCTGTCTTCCTCAGAAAGCAGATGTGTTAGGTTAGGTCAAAGGCAGAAGTTGTTTTTGCTTTAAGGACTATTTTTTAAACCTGCGTTAACACTTTTTAAGAGTTGCAAGGTATAGAAAACCAGCTCCAGCAAATATTCTTTAATCACTCTGCTTTGTGCAGTTTAATCAGGAGCCTATCCCAGAGCAGGCCCTTCATGCCTCTTCCATCTCATCCCTCCCAAAATCTCTATATCTTTCCGTTTTTCCCTAGGAGGCATGCTTAATTTTGTCCTCCCGTCCTCCCCCCATTTTCTATCCTCACAACAACCCTTTGAGGTAGGTTAGGCTGAAAGAGAATGACTAGCCAAGATTCATCTGGTGTGGGTCATGGCTGAGCAGAAATTTGAACCTGCACGTTCCGGGTTCAGACACTCTATAACTGCAACACCACACCTGCTATCTTGCAGAAATCTGACGTTGTGCCCCTTTGCCTGCGTTAAGACTTGACTGCTTTTCAGCTTTTAGCAATATTGGTTATTGCGATGAATCTGCCTGGAGAGCAATTGTCATCTCTTTCTTCTTTTTTGGCGGCAGAAAGGGTTGCCACTAAACATTGCATACAGATTTATTCTCTTGTAGCTGCATTAATCAGTGCTTGCATTTAATTCTTTTATTTTGCCATCACTTGAATCCTTTCCAGTAATGGTTTGTTTTGCAGATGAGTAAGATACATGGGCTGTAACATCCTCTTAGCTTAGACCACAAGCATTGTAGAAATGAGAGTGTTCAAAAATAAACAACTCCTTTGCTTATTTGCAGGGATATGTGATCATCCCCCTTCCTAACCCCTCTGAAACTTCACAGCTGCAATAACCTCGGGGTGCTTACTCCTTTCATTTCCCCAGTGGGCTGTTCCTTTCCTCCCATTGGGAAGTGCCAAGGAATTGAGGACATCTGACACATTTTGGCCATGCTGTCACGGTGGTGATAAATCCATCAGTTCAAAGAGCTTTTAACAGGCTGTTGTGTCTGAGACCAGCCAGTGACATTTGGGGCAACTCTGACGTTCTGGATATTGCCTAGTTGGCCGTGTCTTGAATTCTGTCTTCCAGATGTCATATTAAAGACTTCTCTACTTGTCGTTTTCCTTACATGGGGAAAAGGGCATCGCTTGGTGCTAGAGCACCTAGTTTGCACGCTGAAAGCCCCATGTTCACTCCTCCCAGGTAAGGCTGGGAAGGACTCTTACCTGAAAGCCCTTCTGTGAGCAGGCACATCATCTTAAAACAAAACCAAATGTGCTTCTTGCTTCAGAATTCCTTCCTCCTGCATAATAGACAGATCAGCTCATGTAACGGATGATTTAGCTGAAATTCCAGTATTTTAGGTTGGACCAGATGAACCACTGTGTCCTTTCCAACTCCACAATTCTGTGATTCTATAACACACTAAAACAGGGATGATAATTATTTAAGCGAAAAATTGTTCTGTTTATTTAATTTATTTCATTAACAAGTCTCTTCCTATGAAACATCTCAAAGCAATTGGCTAGTTAGACACACACACACACACACACACAAACTTCATTGTTTAAAAAAATTTTTTCCTTGTGCTGGGATACTGTGAAGAGTGGGTTATAAAAGCAGCGTTCTAAATTCATTTTGCACCTGCCTATCGGCCACTTATGACCAAGTGAAGATGCCCAGGTGTCAACACAACGCCTGATGTCTCCATCACCTGGAGGTGCATGTCTAGGGATCCTTGGATCCTGACTGTTTTCACGCACTGAACGCATCCTGTAGAATTCTATCCGTTATCTTTTATCTGCACAATCGGAATGAATTTCAGGAGCCAAAAAGTCATATTGAAAAATACGACTTTTGAGCTGTGTGGCCCCAAAATGGCAGCTAGGCATTCCGTTTTGGCAACTGTAACCCTGGTTTAAGGAGCCATTTGGCACCTAGCTTATATATCCGAGTTTCTAACACTGTCAATAAATAGTTGGCATTTTAGGCCTCAGGCAGATGTGTAGAGAAAGAGAAGGTAAATTAGCCACCTAATGTGTGATTCATGTAATGCATAATTAATTTATAAGATTTGCTGCCGTAAGAATTGAAGGCCACTGTCCTACTTATTTGAAATATTGATAGGCTGCCTTTCACATCCTGTCAAGGCAGGATCCATCTTAATGTAATAAGCCATCTTAAAACTTAATAAAATACCAGTGAACCAGCCCACTAAGCCCATCATAAGAACGCTAAAATCAAATGCTCATAGTTGAAACAGCACCAATTCAAGCGGTTGCACTATACAACCCATTATGCAAAAGCAATTTTAAACAGTTGGGTTGTTAAAGCCCACTTTAAAGCCAGCAGTGATGGGACTTGGCAGGCATCACTTTGTAGCAAAGTTTCACAGGCATGGGGCCATAGCTGAGAAGGCCCTTTCCCCCTCTGTACCTCCCCGTCTAATTGGCCTTGAACGCAGGCACACTGGCCGGGCCTTGGAAGGTGCAAGTAGGTCGTCTTTGGAATGCTCTCCCCTGTTGAGTTGTGCCTGGGCGTCAAGAATCCTCCAGATAATTCCAGAATATTCTGCATATCATGGCATGCAGCTCGCGAGGCCATAGCATGTTACAAACCAGGTTACCCAATACTGGTTTCTGAGCGCTAAGTCTGAACTAGGGCTAGTGGGAGCTTTATGAGTGGGTTATTAGCCTGTCGGCAGTGCTCTCCAAAGCAGGGTAATGCTGCATTTATTTATTTATTGCAAACGTGATGGGATGTATTGGCAGTTAGGCGTCATCTTCATTTTTAATGGAGTTGCAGGCTTATTCAAAAGTAAGGTGCTGGAAAGTGTTCAAGTCTCTGTCTTTCCTTCCTCCATCCTAAGTAGAAAACATTTTTCTTTAAAGCCCTATACGGCCTAGGACCCTCGTACCTACGGGACCGCCTCTCCTGGTATGCCCCACGGAGGACCTTACGGTCTGCAAATAATAACATCCTGGGCCTCAGGGAGATTAGGCTGGCCTCGACCAGGACCAGGGCCTTTTTGGTCCTGGCCCCGGCCTGGTGGAACGCTCTGCCACAAAAGACCAGGGCCCTGCGGGATTTGACATCTTTCCGCAGGGCCTGCAAGACGGAGCTGTTCCGCCAGGCCTTTGATCAGGGCTCAGCCTGACTACCCTTCAATTTTTGTATAAGAACTAGTATGAAAGAGGCCTCCCAGCATTCTCACAGGCCCATAGAAGAACAGTGTAAACAGTTGGGCCTGATGAGCATTTACTGTTCCCAACCCAAATCCTGCGGAAAGCCATCTAATTCAAATTTTAATTTTATCCTGACTAAGGTGATTTAATTATTGTTTGATTTTATATCAATATTTATATTTTGATGTTAGCCGCCCTGAGCCCAGTCTCAGCCAGAGAGGGAGGGATACCGTGTTTCCCCTATTTTAAGACACCGTCTTATATTTTTTTCCCCCTCAAGAAAACGCACTATGGCTTATTTTGAGGGGATGTCTTATTTTTATTACGTAAGCCCAGCCCCGCGTTTTCCTTGGTGCCCTCCAGAACTGCGCCTATCACTATGGCTTATTTTCGGGGTACGGCTTATATTTCGCAAATGCGAAAAATTCCTGCAATGGCTTATTTTATGACTACGTCTTAAAATAGGGGAAACAGGGTACAAATAAAAGTTTGTTGTTGTTGTTGTTTGTTGTTTGTTGTTTCTATTTCTGATACTTGCTGAGGAAGGGGTAATTGTATTCCAAAGCCAAAGACTGAGAAAGTGGCACACATGCATGCAAAAGGTCTCAGGTTCATCCCACAGCATCTCCAGTTGAGTAGGATGTCAGGAAACAGGTGTTGTGGAATATGTCTGCTGAGGAGCCACTGTCAGTCAGGGCAGGCAGTTCTAGAATAGCGACAGGCGAATTGTTTGCTCTGACAAGGCAGCGCTGAGGGCCTTCTGGCGGTTCCCTCACTGCAAGAAGTGAAGTTACAGGGAACCAGGTAGAGGGCCTTCTCGGTAGTGGCTCCCGCCCTGTGGAACGCCCTCCCATCAGATGTCAAAGAAATAAACAACTATCTGATGTTTAGAAGACATCTGAAGGCAGCCCTGTTTAGGGAAGTTTTTAATGTTTGATGTTTTGATTTATTTTTACTCTTTTGTTGGAAGCCACCCAGAGTGGCTGGGGAAACCCAGCCAGATGGGCGGGATATAAATAATAAATTATTATTATTATTATTATTATTATGTACCTTTGGTCTCAACTCAGAGTAACCCTATTGAAATTAATGGACATGACTAACTTACGGATATGTGGCTGGTGACCTCATTGTATTGTTCTAGTCATCCTCTGAAAGCATCTTTATTTTGGCAACCTTACCCAGACATACAATTAGTCGTCTATCTTCATCGTTAAACTGATTTTTATCTGTGTTTTAATGATAATTATTTTATGTACACTTGTTATTACTGGTTTCCTGGATTTTACATGTGTTTTGTCTACAGTTTTGTTATACGCAGCCACTTGGCTATTTGATTCCATAAATATTTTGACATTAATGCAAGTGCATTGAATGGGTCTACCATGATTAGAGCGGAATTGGATGCAACCCATACTCAGACCCTCCAAGTGTCCCTATTTTCCGGGGACAGTCCCAGATTTACAGAAGTCGTCACGGTTTCTGATTTGATCCCAGAATGCCCCACTTTTTCTTAGGACGTCCCTATTTTCATTGGAGAAATGTTGGAGGGTATTAAGTTATTTGACCCCCCGAGCCAAGGAGATAAGTAACTATTCAACCTTTAGAAGACATATGAGGGCAGCCCTGTTTAGGGATGTTTTTTAAAAGTGTTTAATGTATTATTACATTTTTATTTGTGCTGGTAGCCTCAAGTGGCTGGGGCAACACAGTCAGATAAATAATAAAGTTGTTGTTGTTGTTATCATAGAATAAAGGTAAAGGGACCCCTGACCATTAGGTCCTGTCGTGACCGACTCTGGGGTTGCGCGCTCATCTCGCATTATTGGCCGAGGGAGCCGGCGTACAGCTTCCTGGTCATGTGGCCAGCATGACTAAGCCGCTTCTGGAGAACCAGAGCAGCACACGGAAACGTTGTTTTACCTTCCCGCCACAGCGGTACCTATTTATCTACTTGCACTTTGACGACGTGCTTTTGAACTGCTAGGTTGGCAGGAGCAGGGACCAAGCAACGGGAGCTCACCCCGTCGCGGGGATTCGAACCGCCGACCTTTTGATCGGCAAGCCCTTGGCTCTGTGGTTTAACCCACAGCACCACCCGCTGGAATAGGATGAATAGGATGTCCCTATTTTCATCAGAGAAATGTTGGAAGGTATGGAGTTTATGAATCTTGGAACAGCAGGACCTCCTCTAACCTCAAATAAAATTACAAAATGTGTTTTTAATAGACCAACCCCTTGCCTTCCCAGGCTTCAAAAGTGACTTTTGTTGCAGCATAGCAGGCAGAGGGGCCTGTTATTGTGAGAAACCTCAATACGCATGCAGAGCTTTAGATTGTGACCAGCGGTTTTCTTAGGATGGTGCCTTAGCTTGAGAGCTACTTGCTGTAGACTGGAAAATAAATTGTCCAAGGATTCCCAGATCCCAGAGGAACTTCAACTGGTGCAGAATTCAGCGGCCAGGTTGCTCACCGGAGCAAGACGGTCTGAGCATATTACACCAATCCTGGTCCGACTGCACCGGCTACCAATTAGTTTTCTGGCCCAATTCCAAGTGCTGGTTTTGACCTATAAAGCCTTAAACGGCTCAGGACGCAATACCCCAAGGACCGCCTCTTTCCATATGAACCTACCCAGACCCTGAGATCGTCTTCTGAGGCCCTCCTTTGTGTGCCTCCTCCTCTAGAGGTCCGGAGGGTGGCAACGTGAGAACAGGGCCTTCTCTGCAGTGGCTCCCTGTCTGTGGAACGCTCTCCCCAGGGAAGTTCACCTGGCACCTTCATTATATACCTTTAGGCGCCTGGCAAAAACGTACTTTTTTTTACCAGGCCTTTGGTTGATTTGATTGACATCCTATGCCGTTTTAAAATGTGGGGTTTGGGAGGGGAGGTTATTGGCTTGTTGTTTTTATTTTGATTGTGCATTTTGTGGTTTTATATTTTGATTTTATTCTGTGAACCTCCCTGAGGTCCCCGGGTATAGGGCAGTATATAAATTCAATTAATAATAATAACAATAACGACAACACCTTCAGAACCCAAACAAGCACAGGAAGCAGGAAGTGCAAGTGTCTCATTCTTTTATCTCTTCTTATTTTCTTTTATTCCTCTAAAATTTCACAGTGTCCAGAATAGATTTTTCACGTCTTACCCCAGTGGGGTGAGATAGGTCATGAGCCAGCCTTCGTCAGCCTGGTGATCTCCAGCTGACTTGGATTACAACTCCCATCATTCCCAGTCAGCACACTGATGGGAATTGTAGTCCAAAACAGCTGGGGGCTGATGGGAGTTGTAGTGACAGCCGAAGATCACCTGGTTGGTGAAGGCTACTCGTAAGTAAACTATGAAGGGGGATCAAAAAAACGACTGTAAGTCAGTGCAGAAGCACACGTGCATGTGTGCCTGGACGCAGAAAAGACTGGCGTTCCCAATGCATTTCAATATTTTTCAAGGGTAAAATGATACGATCGAAACGTGTTTAGATGATCAATCTTTGCAGCTCTTTTCCTCCCTTCGTACAGACATGCAAGCTGTCCCTGCCTCAGCCTGATGGTTGAAGCTGATTGTAACTGGCTGAATTGTTTTCATAATGCACCTACTAGCCCAAATACTCTGGATGCAAGCCAACCGAGTTTAATAGTTTTCAAGGGCCCATTGATCCCAAAGGAAGAATTAGGCATTGGGCTCACATCTCACCCATTGAAATCAATGGGGTTTGAAAAGTACCGAAATTGGGCTCGACTGTGCCTTAAATAATTAAAATGTGCGCCATAAATAATGTAAGAATTTAAATAGTATAAATGGCATGGGGTTAAGTGAGAACCTTCTTGTATATTTATATGCATGTAGTCGAAAATCAATAACAAATACTAACAAAAATAAATTATTATTTTTTAAAAAAAGAAAGAAAGCAAGATCATATGGGACCTGGAAATCATGTGGGACTAGATTGCCATAGCTTTAAAGACATTCTTTGTCCTTGAGAATAAATATTTGTATTGCTCAGAAGCGGCTTGCATTTTTCTGCATGGTAGCAAGTTCAGATAGCAGGAAATGTTCCATCATTTTCTAGTAAAGAAAGACTCTGAAAGTAGTAATAGAAGGATTAGACAGATGATTTTAAGAGAAGTGATATATTGGTCAATTATTTTTTTAAAAAATCAGCGGTGGGGAAAAAAGAAGGAATATATAGGTGAGAAGGAATGATAGCCAACTTTGAGAAAGAATTACAGGGGTGTATGTCGTCCATAATTTTATCATTCCCAAAGTTGATGACAAGGCGCATCTTTCTATGAATTTATGATGTTGGTTCTTTGTTGCCCTTCTTTGGTAAGTTACCATAAAACCACTTGTCTTTTCCAAATTAAACTTGGGGAAGGGCTTCAGCCAGGGTTAGAAACTGAGATATATACGGTAAGCTAGGTGTCAAATGGCTCTTTAAACCAAGGTTATACTCGCCAAAGCATTACGTCTAGTTGCCATTTTGGGTTAAGACGGCTCTAAAGTCTTATTTTTCAAATGATGTGCTGGCTGTGATTGATTATCAGTTAAACACCTGGCTAGTTCAGATGACAACCTTAGCTAGATTGTTGTTGTTGTTGTTGTTGTTTAGTCATTTAGTCATGTCCGACTCTTCGTGACCCCATGGACCACGCCAGGCACTCCTGTCTTCCACTGCCTCCCGCAGTTTGGTCAGACTCAGGTTGGTAGCTTCGAGAACACTGTCCAACAATGTTTGTTCTTGGTATGAGCTTTCGTGTGCATGCACACTTCTTCAGATACCATGTACACAAAAGCTCATACCAAGAACAAACTTGGTTGGCCTCTAAGGTGCTACTGGAAGGAATTTTTTTATTTTTTTATTTTGTTTTGACTATGACGGACCAACACGGCTACCTACCTGTAACTGTCCAACAATCTTGTCCTCTGTCGTCCCCTTCTCCTTGTGCTCTCCATCTTTCCCAACATCAGGGTCTTTCCCAGGGAGTCTTCTCTTCTCATGAGGTGGCCAAAGTATTGGAGCCTCGGCTTCAGGATCTGTCCTTCCAGTGAGCACTCCAGGCTGATTTCTTTAAGAATGGATAGGTTTTATCTTCTTGCAGTCCATGGGACTCTCAAGAGTCTCCTCCAGCACCATAATTCAAAAGCATTCATTCTTCGGCGATCAGCCTTCTTTATGGTCCAGCTAGATTTAAACTGTCTATATGAAGCAGCAAATCTAATGCGCACCTCAATTCTCAGAACCTTGAAACCAAAAAAGCATTTGCTGGCAAATGTAGATGCGCATCAAATCTAACACGCACCCTAATTTTCGCGACATCGCATTCGAGTAAATACGGTAGTTTCGTATAAATTTTTGCAACTGGGGTTCTAAGGAAAGGTCGAAAAATTAATCCTGATAACATTTAGGCTGGGTGTCTGTGCTCCTCTGTGTATGGGGTTGCCTAATGCCACACTTGGATAGCAGACAAGATGCCAAGAACACATTGTTCCCCCTGGCATTTCTCCAAATGGCTGCAAATAGCTGGGCGTCCCCCACATTTGTGCCTCTCTTGAGGGCACTTTAGCAGGAGGCAGAGAGGCTGGCCTGAGGCTATATCTTTCCTTTTGATTCCTTTTGCAATAAACATGTTGGACTGCCCTGGAAATAGGAGCCGGAGAGGACATTTGCCTCTTCTCTGTACTTGAGGAAATGGAAATATATATAAAAAAATAGTCCAGTAGCACCTTAGAGTCCAACTAAGTTTGTTCTGGGTATGAGCTTTCGTGTGCATGCACACTCCTTCAGATACACTGAAACAGAAGTCACCAAACCCTTATATATAGTGGGAGGGTGGGGTGGGGTTTTTCTCAGGAGGGCAGTAGGAGATGGGTGATTGACTCAATGGGTATGGTAAACCTGTTGACTGCAATTAGTCCTATAGGAAAAAGCAAGGGACAGTATGCAGATGATTAATAATAATAATTTATTATTTGTACCCCGCCCATCTGGCCGGGTCCCTCCAGCCACTCTGGGCGGCCTCCAACAGATATTAAAATATCACAGGTTAAAAACTTCCCTAAACAGGGCTGCCTTGAGGTATTTTCTGAATGTCAGATAGTTGTTTATCTCTTTGACCTCTGCTGGGAGGGCGTTCCACCGGGCGGGCGCCACTACCGAGAAGGCCCTCTGCCTGGTTCCCTGTAGCTTTGCTTCTCGCAGTGAGGGAACCGCCAGAAGGCTCTCGGCGCTGGATCTCAGTGTCCGGGCTGGACGACGGGGGTGGAGACGCTCCTTCAGGTATACAGGATTTTAGATGCGGTTTACTCGACTTACGAAGTTTTAGATGGGGTTTACTCGACTTACGAAGGTTTACATAGGGTTTTCTTACGAATTTTTCGACTTACGTTTCCAATGCATTCCTATGAGAATGCCGTTTTTCGACTTACGAGTGTGCTTTTGGAACGCATTCAATTCGTAAGTCAAGGTTCCACTGTAAGTTGTAATTCAGCAACTTCTCTTTCAAGTCTGTTTCTGAAATTCTTTTGTAATAAGACAGCCTGTTTGAGATCCTGTATTGAATGTCCTGGGAGATTGAAGTGTTCTACTGGCTTCTCTGTCTTGTGATTCCTGATTTCAGATTTATGTCCATTTATCCTTTGGTGTAGGGTTTGGCCTGTTTGTCCAATATAGAGAGGTGAAGGGCACTGCTGGCATTGACACGGCTGCCTACTTGGGAAATGGTGCATCTTAGGGCTTTCTGCATGCTAGTGATGGGCAGGGTCAGAGATGGAAGGTACAACTCTTGCTCTGTGCAGTAAAAGTCGGAGGTTTCTACTAATACATACAGTAGATCTCTCCATCCTCCATTCAGGCAGGCAAGAGGAATTATCGCAATTCAGTGGCATATTCCAGCCAGGCAAAAGCACTTGAGGAGGGAGCAGAGCAGGGCTGCTGCGGGTCAAAGCCTGGTAAAGAATCCTAAGGGCCATATAGGAAGGCTTTGGGGTCGCTTTCAACCCATGGGGTTCTCCTCTCTGTGCTAAGTACTAACTGTGTCAGCCATGCGCTTGACCATGGGTAGGCAAACTAAGGCCCGTGGGCTGGATCAGGCCCAATTGCCTTCTGGATCCGGCCCCCCACAAGGTCTGAGGGACAGTGGACCGGCCCCCTGCTGAAAATGTTTGCTGACCCCTGCACTAGATGCTCACCTAGAACTGACAAGGTCCCTGCTTAGAGGGCCTGGATCTGATGTGCATGGGCGGCAGCATTGGATGGTGTAGGCAAAGATGGCTGTCAGGCTGCGTGGGGTCCCTTCCCCAGCTGGCCGTTCAAAGAAAGACTCTGAGCCATTAAGTTATTAAGCTTTAATCTAGGCTAATTACTTTACAACGCGGAGTACATCATAAAACCTCTTATCAGTCACTCTCAGTTTCCGGAAGTGGCCCCTTCCTGTTTGCGCGCTAGGAAGCCCACCTTAGAAAACGAAAGTGCCTAGTGCGTCTCCTCTTTCCTCCCCCTGGTGCGTTGCGAGGGCTCTGCCTGGCTGGCTGGAGCCCTCCCACCTCTTCTTCCCATCCTCCCAAACTCTCCCCCGAAGGGGAGGAGGAATCAGTCTCCAAGATAGCTGGCTGTTCCCGATACTCACTCAAAGCCGGGCTGGGAGGAGGGTACAGCCCCCTGACAATGGCCACCAACCTGAATGGCTTTGGAAGAGAACTGGGCAAATTCATGGAGTGTGGCTTCTGGCAGTCAGAGGCAGCGATGCCTCTGAATCCCACTTGCTAGAAGCCACAGGAGGGGAGAGTGTTCTGCTTGCGGGTTCCCTACAGTCATCTGGTTGGCCCCTGTGAGAACAGGATGCTGGGCCTGTTGAGATGGCAACGTTGACTTGTTTAATTAGAGAAGAATCATTACTGGCATTTTTTTTGGTAAGGATTGCAAACTTCTTACGGACTTCCTGCATGTAAGAGACAATTAACTTGTAATATCTGGATTTGAAGATTAAAAAAAAAAGTTTTTATAGAAGATAGAATGGTTGGATGAGTGAATACTCTTATTTAGCTGCAGGACAGAGAACCGAAAGTGTATTTTTCTTTATCGTTTTCTCTCTTTTTCCTTTTCTTCTTTCTGCTTCTGTTCTTTTTTTTCCTGTATTATTTCCATGTATTATAGAAAGAGACTTAGTAATGGGTGTGAATTTTTGTAGATGTTTGAATAAGTATCAATAATAATAATAATTGTTGTTGTTATCAGCCTGACCCAGCAGAGTTCTTATCCAGGGCTGTGCCGTTTCAGGTGATAGGAGAGAGAGCTGTGTGTCTGCTCTCCTTTAAACCTCAAGACAAAAAGCAGTTCTGTCTATATCGAAAATGTGCATCTTCAGGGAGGATAGCCTCAAAATCTTTCCCATCATGTGCTAGTTTTCTGTGTGCAGGGAGACTCTCCTCGTCCCCAGAACGACGCAGCGTTCAAATCAAATTGGAGGCGCCATGTGAATTCACTGCTCTTTCTCTCTTGCCTTGCAGCGAGTCGGATGGCAACCCCAGCACGGAAGATGAGTCCAGCAAGGGGCAAGAGGACTTGTCCCCCCACCCGCTTGCCAGCGCCTCTGACGGAAGCGCCACCTTGAGCCTTCCTGGCCACATGGAGCCTGTCTATATGCAGCAGCTGGGAAACTCCAAGATATCTCTAAGCTCCCCGGGGGTTTTGTTGAACGGGAACTTGCTGCCCGCCAACCCGTCCCCCGTTTTCCTTAACGGCACCTCTTTCATCCAGGGGCCCAACGGGGTCCTCCTCAACGGGCTCAACGTGGGCGGTGCCTCGCAAGCCGTGCCGCTGAATCCGCCCAAAACGTCTCCGAGCGCTTTGAGCAATGGCATGCCCTTGGCCGACATGCCGGCCTCTTCGTCGGAGGACGTGAAAGACTTCAAAATCCTCCAGACTTCCATGTCCAGCTCCGCGGCCCCGCCGACGACAACGATGGCAGCCTACAGCCCCAGTTCTGCCTCTTTCTCAGGTCTGATACCAAGCCTTGAGGTGAAGAGGGAGGAAAGCGAAGAAGCCATCGCCTCGCAAGACGGCAGCTCCATTGTTACCTTCACCGGCCCTGTCCAAATAAACCAATATGGCGTCGTCCAGATTCCCAATTCGGCAACAAACGGAGGCCAGCTCCTCAACGGAGGCATCAGTTTTTCGCCGGTGCAGCTCCCTCCTGTATCGACAGCAACTTCCCAAGGTAGGTTTTTCTCTCTCTTCAATTGGCTACGGGGTTCGGAAAGCTCAGCCTCTTGCATATTTTCGTAGCCGTGCTTCGTACGTCAGATTTCACCCGCCTGCTCCCCTCCAGGACCGCAACCTCCATCAGCCCCTGCCAGCACGGCCATGATGTCTGTGGCTGTGCTTGCTGAGGATGATGGGAGTTGTAGGCCAAAACATCAGGTGGGTGAAAGCTCCTGTTAGGAATGCATAAGTGGGTCCCTTCTCTACACGGAAGGAATTTTTCTGTAAAGAAAAGGTCATTTGATCAGGTCATTTGAGCGTCTCCACCCCCATCGTTCTGCCCGGACACAGAGGTCCAGTGCCGAGGGCCTTCTGGCTGTTCCCTCGCTGCGAGAAGCCAAGTTACAGGGAACCAGGCAGAGGGCCTTCTTGGTAGTGGCACCCGCCCTGTGCAACGCCTTCCCACCAGATGTGAAAGAGAAAAACAACGACCAGACTTTTAGAAGACACCTGAAGGCAGCCCTGTTTAGGGAAGCTTTTAATGTTTGACAGACTATTGTATTTTAATATTCTTCTGGAAGCCGCCCAGAGTGGTTGGGGAAATTATTATTATTATTATTAAAATTGTGGCAGTTTTTGACAGTCCTCCCTGGGCCACCTCGCATGCTGTCACCGAGGGGTGGTAGTGGTCTCTCTACAGCCTCCTCCCCAAAACATGGCTCCTGGAGGTTGAGTTTTCTGGAGCAGAATGGCTTAAGGTGGTGAAATGGGCGGCTGAAACAGAGGCGGGTGGGTTACCAGAAAATTGAAGAACCCCACCCTCCTCTTGTGCGGCTTATGCTCATTGATCTAAGCCTAGGATTCTGGCTGCTAGACATTGAGGAGCCCTCCCCACAGTCAAGTTTCACATGCATCCAATAAATAAATGAGCTACACACCATCTTAATCAGACTTGAATAGTGATGTCTATAGGGCGCCTTTGGTTGAAATTTAAAGCACTTAAACAATGTTGAGTCAGAGGGAAGCAACCATTTTCTCCCGCAGCTTTCTAAAATGCGCATCTGTTCAAATATGTCTCTTGAAATAGCGAAGCAAGCTTAGTTTCGTGTGTGTTTTTAATTTTGTCAGTCCTGTAAAAGTGGCTAGCATACATGAAAAGGAAAGGAAGTTCCCATGTTGAGGAGCCAACACTGAGAAGGCTCTCTGACAGATCCCTACCTCCATTGCATCTGAAGGAAGAGGGCATGTGTAGAAGGTTCTCTGGCGAATAATAGTAGTAGTAGTAGTAGTAATAATAATAATAATTATTATTATTATTATTATTATTATCATTATCATTATTATTTTTATTTTATTTTATTTTTTGCACCCCACCCATCTGGCTCATGCCTCATGTGGGAGGAGATGGCCATTAAGATAGTCTGGTCCCAAACCATTTAGGGCAGAGGTGGCTAAGCTGTGACCGTCCAGAAGTTGGACTACAACTCCCATCATCCCTAACCATTGGTCATGTGGACTGGAGCTGATGGAAGTTGTAGTCCAAAGCGCAACCCTTAATATGGGGCTTTATAAGTCAAAACAAGCATGCTGAATTTGGCTCAGAAGTGGATTGGGAGCCAGCATAGCTGTTTTCAAACTACCGATGTTTCCCTTATTCCCAGGCTCAGTTAGTAACCTAGCTTACCATAGTTTCCAAACTCTATTTTTTTTCCCCTTGGTCATTTTTGCATTTATAAAAGACAACCAAAGTAAGCAGATCTCAAATGCAAACAGTAAGCTAACCTATATTGGTCAAGTGAGAGCTCATTTTCTGAACTTGGTATATGATCTCCCTGGACTGAATTTTAATTGCATCAAACAACTTGCTGCAAGGAGCCAAGGGCTTCACATCTCCGGTCTCCGTTTTTCTTCTACCCTGGAGGAGATCCTTATAAATAGTTCTCCACTCCACCATCTGGGCTTCTCAAAATACCTCTTTGTTCTTTGCTGAGCTAGAATTTGCATTCCGGTGCCTTCTGCAAAAAGACTAATCTGACTGTGATTCACATTAAGTTGCTTTGCTTTGCTTTTGGGTACTGGTTCTCTTCCATATCTGAAGAGGTGGATTAAAGGGCCAGGGAAACTGACTTCTTCAATTGTGTTAACGTGCGAGTCATTTGTAACTTTTGGGCAATGCCGCAGTTGCTGGATAAAACTGCCTGAGAGCCAGTGTGGGGTAGCGGTTAGAGGGTTGGACCCAGGAGACCAGGGTTCAAAAATTATTAAAAATTTGTATAACGCCCTTCATCTGTAAATCTCAGGGCAGTTCACAACATAAAATCACAATATGAAAAACACAAAATACATAATAAAAAGAAGAACAAAAACAAACCAATAATCCCCTCCCATAACACATTGAAAAGAGCATTGGCAATCAATCAGCCAGAGGCCTGGGAGAAGAGGAACATTTTTGCTTGGTGCCTAAAGATATGTAAAGACAGGGAACCCTGCAGAAAAGTCCCGTTTTTGGACCTCTCGCTGAGGAGGCACATGAAGAAGGGCCTCAAAGGATGATCTCAGGGTCCAGGTAGATTCATATGGAAGGAGGCGGTCCTGAAACATTTATTATTAGTAGTATTAGCATGGGTAGGCAAACTAGGGGCCGGGGGCCGGATCCGGCCCAATCTCCGTCTAAATCCGGCCTGCGGATGGTCCGGGAATCAGTGTGTTTTTACATGAGTAAAATGTGTGCTTTTATTTAAAATGCATCTCAGGGTTATTTGTGGGGCATAGGAATTCGTTCACCCACCCCCCCTTCAAAATATAGTCCGGTCCCCCACAAGGTCTGAGGGACAGTGGACCGACCCCCTGCTGAAAAAGTTTGCTGACCCCTGGTATTAGTATTAGTATTAGTATTATATTAATGCATCTTTCAGGAAAGACACAGGAGACACCGAAGCACATGGGCTGTGGGACCTTGACTTTGCAATCTTTATTTTGCACTGATGCACAACTTTAAGACTATTCCTGTTTGTTTGTTTGTTTGTTTGTTTGTTTGTTTGTTTGTTTGTTCCTTCCTCTCTTTTTTCCCCCCTTCTTTTTTTTAAATAATCTTTATTGTTTTAAAACAACTATATTTACAGAAAAGCAACTATGTTTACACACCATTAACAACAAAACAACCATTCAACACAAAAGGGGGGGGGAATAATAAGGGAGAGGAAAAGAGAAAGAAGAAGAAAAGAAATAAAATAAAATAAAATAAAAATAATGACAGTAATAGTCTAAAAGCCGAAAATGATTCCGCACAACATTTCTGTTAAAATGCATGACTTCCAATTACGTAATGTCGTTCCATTTAATTCCTTTATCTCTTGTCTCACACAGTTCTTATTTTTACTCTTTAATTCTTTACTAACTCTATTTCCACTTTCCATCAGGTTCAGTCAAGTTCTACCATTAGGGATTCTCCTATTCCATTATTAACCACATATTCTTTAAAGATTTTCCATTCTTTGTGGACTTTTTGATTTGTTTGACCTCTTACCCTTCCAGTGATTTTCGCTAGATTTAAGTATTCCACCATTAAAGTCTGCCATTCTGTTATATTAGGTAATTCCTTACTCTTCCATTTTCCTTCCTCTCTCACCGCAGGCAACTTGCCGCTAAATCAAAGCACACCGAGCAGCGGCACGTTTACAAGCGACTCCGCCGCGACACAGCAAGGGAAAGTGTTTTTCGGCAACCTTCCCCCCAGCGCGGTGGTGTACACGCTCCCCAACTCGAGCCAGGCAATCGGGCCAGTCAAGCAGGAAGGCCTGGAGGCGAGCCTGGTGTTCTCTCAAGTAATGTCCCTCGGCCAGAACCCGCAACTCCACGCAACCCTGCCTTCGGACAGCCTCTCTGGCGGGGGCCTGCAGGCAGGGCCTTCCTCGCTCGTCAACGTCACCCTGTCGCATAACTTTTCCCTGGGACCGCCCACTCTGATAAACTCTGAAGAACTCGGCTCTCCCGTTTCCGAGAGCCCGCCCCTGTCGACCCCCGCCACAAGCGGGGCTACCGTGGTATCCATCACCAACTCTAACTATGCAACGCTCCAGAACTGCTCCCTCCTCGCTGGCCACGACCTGATGTCCATTTCGGCGACACAGCCGGCGCTCGGGGGGATCGGCCCGGCCATTGGCAGCCACGTCGGACCCCACCCGTCGGCGCAAGTTCACCCCCATTTCGCCCGGGAGCAGCGGTTGGTGCTGCAGCCGGTCACCAGCCTAAAGGAGAACTTCTTGTCTGAGGCCGAGAGCAAATCCGCTAGCTCCTTGATGATGCTGGATTCGAAAACCAAATATGTAATGAGCAATATGGTCGATGCAATCTGCGAGGAGCTGGAGACAGACAAAAAGCAGCTGGCCAAGCTCCAGACAGTGCAAATGGACGAAGATATGCAAGACTTGTAAATTAATAATAATAATAATAATAATATTTTTTGTTCGTATTTCCATAGAGAAGCGAGACCCTAGGACACACAGAGTGTTGTTGTTGTTGTTTTTTCTCACCTAGTCAAGATATGCATACAGAATAACCAAAAAAAAAGCACATTTTGAAGGGTCTGCTACAACGAAGTGGAAATCTCCGTTATGAATATGAGATTGCCATGCGTTTTTTGCATGAACTCTGACCTTTGTTAAACTTGGTAATGGGGGCGGGGGGGGGAGGTACAGCATACCAGTCAGATACGGGATGGTTTGGCTTACTAATATAATCCAAATAGTTTTTATTAGACATGCAACACTTCCATGTATTTTCAGAAAGTATATCCTCCAAATATTAGATAGGAACGAGAATTACCTTTTCAAAAAGTCTGGGTTGTGGGAAGCCAGTCTCTCGCATTTTGTTCTGGATACTTCTGGGCATTGACGAAGGTGTTGTTTGTTTTTAAGGAATATTCTAGAAGATACCTCATGAGCTGCTGTTACCTCCTTGGCGGAGAAAGCGCAATGGCAAACAACTTTCCAACTTTCTTTTCCCTTCCCTCTTTAGCTTTTTGCAGCAGCAGAGTCCTTTTTGCAACCAAAAGTCCTGTGTGCTCAACCTTTGTGGTTCCTGAAACATTACATGGCTTTTTCTTTTTCGTTCCTTCTCTGTAAGGCCCCCGTCTGCACTATTATGTGTATTGGAAGCACCACTTTTAAACAGCCATCGCTTCCCCGCAAGAATGCTGGATACTGTGAGGGTTTATTTTTTTAAAAAAGTTGCTGCATAAAAGCTGTGATTCCCAGCATAATCAATCCCTTTCCTTAGGAACTCTTGAGCAACTTCAACAAACCGCAGTTCCCAGGTATGATGCTGCTTTAAATGTATAGTGAAGATTGCGCCTTAGGTAGGATTAACCAACATGGTGCCTTCCAAATATTGTTAAACTACAGCTCCCATCATCCCAGATCATTGGCCATGCTGGGTGGGGCTGATGGGAGTTGGAGTCTTAAAACAACCACCCACCCTAGAGGGGCACCATATTGACAACTCCTTCTCTAAGAGTTTGGAATCAGTGCTGTGGGAGAAAAAGTCTGTTTTGCAACTTGAAATCATAGAATCCTCTGCCCCGCTATTTATGTAAATATTGTTTTAATTGCCCCAAAAGGGACTCCTCTTTTTATTAGTATGTTGGGTTGTATTTATAGCTGTTGGTGTCCCATTTATCATTTTTAGACATGTTGAACAGTTTTTACAACTGCTTAATTTATTTTTGGTATTTTTGAACAGGAAGTCCCTTCTGACCGTTTTAAAACCTTCCCCGCCCCCTCTTTCTAGGGCTTGCATCAATTGGTGTTGTTGTTGTTTTAAAAACATGTTTTTCAGACTGATTTAGACAAAAGGTTAAACTTTCTGATGTTGGAATATAAACGAATGCAATTCGGAGACTCTGGGACATTTCCCCCCCCGGCACCGCTTCTGCCCTGTGAATTTGTGTTTTCTGTTTTAAAGTAATATTACAAGGTTCCTGTATTTTTCTAAAGAAGAACAATAATCCCGCGTGCCTTTTTGCCTAGTGGCCTTACATCTTTGTGACAACAAGCACAGCTAATGTACAAAATGTGAACTCTGTTCTGCAGCAATCTATCCTGATTTATTTATCTGCGCAGTCCCTTTGAAACCAGTGCCGGTGCTCTGATAAATAAGGAAATTGTGATTGGTCACTTGGGGTGAAATTGCCCCCCTTGGTGCACAAAGAGAACAGATTAAACCATTTGAAACTGGATAACTCTACCCCAACCACCCCGTACTGCCCATTCTTCTTACTTTACTTTTTGGAGTTGCAGTGATTTTGGCAAAAGGGGATTTTTGAATATAAACATTGATGTCTGCTTCCCAGTTTTAGTTCAGAGGTGGGTGGGAAATCCCTAGGTCTGTGAAAGAAGGATTCCACTTGATTGAACTCAGCTGGTAATCTCCTCTTTGGCCCACATTATCCTGGATCTATCTTTGATCTAGAATAAGCAGCCCCTTAATGTTTCTCAGAAATAGAATTGTTGTAGCGCCATTTGCAACATATACAGGAGGCTTGGAATCTCAGCCTGGCCAGATATTTGATCCCTTTTGTCAGTGGGTTGTGTTTCGCCCTTTTTTGTCTGCGTGCAATAAAGTCAACAACAAGCACGTCTTTAATAACTCTTAAGATGACGGCAAAGGATTTGTTTGCACATTTTACTTTTTTGGAAACAATAAACTCGAAGGGCGTTTCCGCCTGCGATGTTTAAACCTTGCTTTAAATTGATCTCAGCTCCCTCTTTCGCCGTGGTCCCAACCTGCATTAACTGCATCCATCACTTGTGACACGAACTGCAAGGGAGATGCTCAGAAGTCCCTTGTAGAGCGAGTCTGTGAGATTGATAAGGGGAGAAATTAACTGCAGTCCTGTGGTTCTCGTCCCTCCCCTTATGTTGCAGAGATAGGTAGTGCTAGCAAAGGGGCTCTTTGCTTTTATCTCACGAGCAGGTCTCCAGAAAACCATTATACAGTATGGCCTTTATTTGTAGTGGACAAACAACTTGACCAGATCTGTAATTGGCAGCGGAAAGGTTTCCTAGTATCGGCTTGTTTACTGGGCAAATGGTAGTATGAGCAAACAGAACCTGGTCTTGGAGAGCTTTTGTGAAACCATAATTGCTATGGGGTGTTGGAGAAAGTGTTTATGGTCCCCCACCATCCCTAGGGCAGCTGGAACTGGTGCAAATTCCCCTCCTTTACCTGTAGGCTTCCTGGTGGGATTCCTGGACTTGGTGAATGCGGCCAGTGGAAGGCAAGCAGGGCACTAGCCCAGTAAGATTGAGGTTGAATCCTGACAAGACAGAAGTACTGTTTTTGGGGGACGGGGCTGGCGGGTGTGGGGGACTCCCTGGTCCTGAACGGGGTAACTGTGCCCCTGAAGGACCAGGTGCGCACCCTGGGAGTCATTTTGGACTCACAGCTGTCCATGGAGGTGCAGGTTAACTCTGTGTCCAGGGCGGCTGTCTACCAGCTCCATCTGGTACGCAGGCTGAGACCCTACCTGCCCGCAGACTGTCTCGCCAGAGTGGTGCATGCTCTAGTTATCTCCCGCTTGGACTACTGCAATGCGCTCTACGTGGGGCTACCTTTGAAGGTGTCCCGGAAACTGCAATTAATCCAGAATGCGGCAGATAGACTGGTGACTGGGAGTGGCCGCCGGGATCACGTAGCACCGGTCCTGAGAGATCTACATTGGCTCCCAGTACGTTTCCGAGCACAATTCAAAGTGTTGGTGCTGACCTTTAAAGCCCTAAACGGCCTCGGTCCAGTATACCTGAAGGAGCGTCTCCACCCCCACCGTTCAGCCCGGACACTGAGATCCAGCGCCGAGGGCCTTCTGGCGGTTCCCTCATTGCAAGAAGCAAAGCTACAGGGAAACAGGCAGAGGGCCTTCTCGGTAGTGGCGCCCGCCCTGTGGAATGCCCTCCCATCAGAGGTCAAAGCGATAAACAACTATCTGACATTTAGAAAATACATTTAGAAAAGGCAGCCCTGTTTAGGGAAGTTTTTAATCTGTGATATTTTAATGTATTTTGATATTTGTTGGAAGCCACCCAGAGTGGCTGGGGAGACCCAGCCAGATGGGCGGGGTACAAATAATAAATTATTATTAAATTATTATTATAGTAAGCTCAGTCTGCCTAATTTCTCCCACTTACAACCCGTTAATGTCTAATACATGGCTTCCCAAACTTGGGTCTCCAGCTGTTATTGGACTACAACTCCCATCATCCCTAGCTAGCAGGACCAGTGGTCAGGGATGATAGGAACTGTAGTCCAAAAACAGCTACTGTGCAGAGGAGGGCAATCAAGGTATCAAGGGTCTGGAAACCAAGCCTTATGAGGAACCTGTTGTAATGATAACTCCACTGCTAAAAGTCGGTTAGAAAAATTCACGATGCTACGTGTTTGTTTTTTTCAGAAGATCTCCCGTAAAACTATAAGCAGTTCACGAAACATGTGGGCTAAATAATTGTAATCTTGTGGTTTCTGCAAGCAGATAGGAACGAGGCCAAGTCACTGCACCCTTTGGGGGTGGTTTGTTTGGTTTTTAAACTGTATATTTCAACTAGGTTTTTCATTCATGTCTCTTTCCAGTAAGATAGGCAACTGCTTTTCAATTAGGAGATGTGTACGCATGTAATTCAGAAAGGATGTCATTTCTGTTTCCATGCCCCCAGTACAATTATTTGTTCACAGCTGCCTTAAAACTAGGCCTTTGCTTCTCAGAAAGAAAGAAATCATAGCCCAGCCTACCAAGGTCTGATTCCCCCGTTTCTGAGGTGGGGGGAAATCACAGAATAGAGGATGTGATGATTTGCTTTGTGAGATTTCATGTGGTGGTTCTCACCAGAGCACTTCACCGTACAAAATGTGAGGTGGAGAGTTGCCTTGTGGTGGCATCTCAAAAAATAGCCACATGAAACCCAAATACATCCCAGGAGTGACAAGGCCAGCAGTAAAATGGGTTATGATTACTCTTTTGGAACCAGCTGTTTTCTTCTGGCGATATTTAGAAACGTGGGATAAGTCTCAAACAGAATGGAGGTGTGTGGCACATCAGGGTTTCATAGAGCAGCCATTGACACTGTTGTCCTCCAGATATTTTGGACTGCAGCTTCCATCAGGCCAAACAAAACATCTGGAGGGTACCAGTTTGACGAAGGCTACGATAGAGCTTGGTTCCAAGCTTAATAACTTCTCACAGGTGTTTTTTTTTAAAAAAAAATATTTCTATTTGGGTTTGTTCTGCAAATTGACTTGGAACAAACAACATGTTTCCATGGAGTGTGGGGAGTCTATAATCATTAGAGAGAGAGAGCCAGTGTGGTGTAGTGGTTAAGAGCAGTGGACTCGTAATCTGGTGAACTGGGTTCGCTTTCCCGCTCCTCCACATGCAGCTGCTGGGTGACCTTGGGCTAGTCACACTTCTCTGAAGTCTCTCAGCCCCACTCACCTCCCAGAGTGTTTGTTGGGGGGGAGGAAGGGAAAGGAGAATGTGAGCCGCTTGGAGACTCCTTCAGGATATCAAATCCAAACTCTTCTTCTAGATAACTTGCTAAGTCGAGCAGTGGGTTATGAGAAACTGGGAGGCGGTGGGGAGAATGACAGGGGGTGTTGTCAAAATTACAACAAAATATTTGTCCAGAAGTGTTGCCTAACATTTGGAAACACTTTGATGCAAATTCAACTTGAAGTCTGGTTCCTCGTCTTGCAGACAAATAAAATTCTGGCTTTGATCATTAAAAGCTCGATTTCCAAATTTGCAAAATGTATTCGAGGAAAACCCAGTGTTTTTCATTTACAAGTGGTTGTGCTGTCCTAAGTCACACTCAAGCCAGGTCCCAATATGGGGAAATTGTCTGCCTAGCACAGGCATCACCAACCTTCGGCCCTCCAGATGTTTTGGACTAAAATTCCCATCATTCCTGACCACTGGTCCTGTTAGCTAGAGGTCATGGGAGTTGTAGGCCAAAACATCTGGAGGGCCACAATTTGGGGGTGCCTGGAGCACGTTTGCCAGCAATTCAGCTGAGTAGGGCAGTCCCTGCTCACAACTCCCCACACAAGAGACAGGCGATCCAATGAAGCTTTGCTTCAGGACCACAAAGACAACAGTCCTCGCATGCCGAGGTGAGAGAAATTGCTTTACCCAGAGAACACAAAATCAGAAATTCAGAATCTCTTGGAAACGTGATCAATACTACAAAATCCATGTGTGTTGGAATATTTTGACCATACAGCCCCGTTCATTTTAAGTTTGAAATCTGTGAAACCGAATTCTCCGCTTGCTTAGTTAGATTTGTGGGTGAAGGGTCGCATCTCGTTGAACTCCACAAAAAATTGTTCTTCGCTGTCTTCGCAGTCCCTGAATAGGTTGCGGCTGTCTGAAAGTATTACTAGTTTTTTTTTTAAAAAAATCTATACATCTATATAATATTTATTTTCTGTATACTTTTTGCTTAAATTAAAAAGGAATCCAGAAATAATCTTGGAAAGCTGGCAGCGAGGGCTATTAATAACGATGTCTGTATGTTATCCTTTGGTCATTATGTGTATTGGGTACCTCCTTGATGGCTTGTCACCAAATCATGGCTGTTGGTGAACTTAACTGGAACCACTCAAGCGTCTATACAGGGGAATCTTCCTTTGCTGTTGACATGGAGACGCTTGTATAGACTGGTCCATTAGGGTGGGCCCTCAGTTTGCCCTCAAGCAGCTCCCACCTGCCTCCCTCCCTCCTTAAAACCACTCATTGGGGGTGGGGCTGGCTCTGCCTGTCCTTGGCTCTAGTGCCACCTACTGATGGCCTCCCTGCTTTCTGCCCTACCAGTTCAGCGGGCGGGCACCAGCCCACCGCCGAAGGCAACCGCTACCAGGAGCAAATACAGCAAAGGTTTTAATATATGCATAAGCTCTTTTGCCGAAACTTTCCCGTATCTCTCCCAAGCCGCCATATCTCAAAGGGTGGTTTTAACATAATGCATTTTGTAAGTTTCTTTTTTAAAATAATAATAATAATAATACTGTAGGAAAGCTAATAATACAGGGAACTTTTACATCAGCTGTAAAAGAAAAGAAAAAAGCATGTGGATTTCTTAGTCTTTGGAATTTATGCTTAGGAAGTCTCTTTTCTTTCGTTGCGCACAAACCGTATGCCCAGAACTGTAAATCAATATGGTTTTGATTGTGCCTTATGACAAAAGGATGGAATCTTAACACGAAAGGTAGATGTTTAAAGAGGCAGAAGTGTTGTTTGCTGCACTGTTCGGGATGGTGCATTGCATGTCACAAGAGAGATTGCCATGCTTTTAACCCCCCAACCAAAGAGATCGAGGGGGGGGGGATATGTGTGTATGTATGTTGTACTGTAATAGAAGCTTGTGCCTGGAAAAATTTAAGTGTTTTTTTTGTGTGTTTCGTTTTGTTTGTATTCTGAAATGTGAACTTATTTTTCTAAACACTATATACTGAATAAACTTTATATTTATACATAACTTGTGTAACGTTTGCTTAATTGGCTTTTATACCTGTAAACTGCTTTCGGCTTTAAGTGGTATATGCAGAAGTGAATATATAGCCCCTATCCATTGAAGTCAAGCATTCTAACCCAGCCATGCCAATAGCCAGTCACCTGATCACCTAGGGCGAGTAAAATTCACCTGTAGGCTGGTTCTCACACTGGGGACCCCCCCCCCCGCTATTGACGCACCACAGGTGTCTCATATAGGTATTTGAGGGCAGATGGGATAGGAACTGGCAGAGATATCCAAGCCTCCATCCTTACATTGGCCTGGGATTAGCTGGAAGCGTCCCCCTGCCCAGCTGAGGCAGCCTCACATTGGTCGTCACCAACCTCCCCTTCCACCTATTAAATATGTAGGTAGGATGCTATTGGCAGGCCGTCTGCTGGTGGTAACCAATGAAAGACCCTGAAACAACTTTTTGAGAATGGAGAGGCGGTTGGATCAGGCCTGGTTGTCTCCTCCCTTTTCCAGCCTAGTCGCCATTTCCAGCAGGGCTGTGGGGGCACCTGTCATCAATATACCTGAAGGAGCGTCTCCACCTCCATCGTTCAGCCCGGACACTGAGGTCCAGCTCCGAGGGCCTTCTGGCAGTTCCCTCACTGCGAGAAGTGAGGTTACAGGGAACCAGGCAGAGGGCCTTCTCGTTGGTGGTGCCTGCCCTGTGGAACACCTGCCCATCAGATATCAAGGAAATAAACAACTATCTGACTTTAAGAAGACATCTGAAGGCAGCCCTGTTTAGGGAAGTTTTTAATGTTTGATGTTTTATTTTATTTTTAATATCATGTTGGAAGCCGCCCAGAGTGGCTGGGGAAACCCAGCCAGATGGTTGGGGTATAAATTAATAATAATAATAATAATAATAATAATAATAATAATAATAATAATAATGTGAAATTGGATTGCACCCTTATTTGCAAAGGTGTCTCAGCCTCTCTGCCTCCTTACCTCCAGCGAACCGGTCACAAACCCTCATTTCCTGCCGTCTTCCGTATATCACGTGCCCTTCTAAACCAAACGCCTCTGAGAAATGAGAAACAACTTCTGATTGAAAGTTCATTGGCTCTGCAGGAAGAATCGAGCAAAACCATTAATCAATAAAAAGCATTTAAGAGCAACCGCAACGGCAAGGCAGCATTTGTGCCTCTTTTCTTTAGTGACTATAAATAATCCATACTTTCAAAAAGGGCGTAAACTCCATTTAACTGCAGCCTGCAAGAAAATGAAAGAAAGGAATTGGCTCTGTAAGGGCACTTAGCTTAAAGTCAGTGGGCAGGGGGAGGAAATCTATTAGAAGTACCTAAAGTGGATTACAATGGAGCAGGTTCTGAACCACAAAGTTTGACCTATATCGAGCCTTCTAAAAGCATTCAAGGGTGGAGGGGGGATACAAAATCAGATCACCACCAGAAATTAAGCATACTCCAGACTTCGTCTAGAAAGACGTCACTCATCTTGGGAAATTCCAGGAAAAGCAGCTCAATGCTTATTAATAGTAGCTTGATCCACATTTCTCTTGAGTGCTGGGAAATTCCGGTTTCTTTTGCAGAAGATGACAATCGATATTTGGGTGTCTTTGTAAATAGTCCGAGAAGGACAGGTAGTAGGGATGATGGAGGAGAGAAATCAAATCCACTTCGCACGCTTCCCGAAGCAATACGCCAATCAAAACCATGCCATCCTTTGAAGTTTGCTTTCCTCTGAATTTTGCAATGGAGTTCTCCAGTTAAGTAAGGCTGCTTGCCTTCTGTCACTGTGCCATTGAGAGCGTGCTCACTTATGGCGTATGTGTGTGGTACGGAAGCTCTACTACCCAGGACAGGATGGGGTTGTGCAGAGTTGTTAAGGCAGCAGAGAGCATTGTTGGCTGCTCGCTCTCCACCTTAGAGCAGATTTATGCCATGAGGTGCCACAGAAAGGCACTGGACATAGTAAAAGATCCATCGCATCCTGGTCACCGTCTCTTCGAGCTCCTGCCGTCAGGACAGAGATACAGGACGATGAGGACAAGAACAAGCCGTCTTAGGAACAGCTTCTTCTCCAGAGCAATCTCGGCCTTGAATTTGAAGCCTGGACTTTGAAAGTCATCTAATCTTACCTGTTATGTTGTATCATACTGTACGGTTTTAATCAGTGTTTTTGTAGTTGTTTTGTTTTTGCGTGGAGTGCCCTATCTGGGTGGATGGTGCAGCCGAGTAATTTCATTGTCCCCAAAGGGGACAATGACAATAAAAATATATTATTATTAATATCCACAAAAGTGCAAGAACTTGGTTAAACGGTGCAGAAATATGCATATATCAGTGGAAATAATGCAGTGTTTTTCAACCACTGTTCCGTGGCACACTAGTGTGCCACGAGATGTTGCCTGGTGTGCAGTGGGGAAAATTCCCCCAATTGAAAGCCGGGCCAATCGCGCGCCAGCAGGGAGGGAGGGAGGGCGAAAGACAGACACGCGCATTTGCGTTCTCTCTTTCCCCCTCAGCATACACAAAAGGAATAGGCAGGCGGCGCGCGCAACGCCAGCCAATCGGAGCCGGGGCACTCGCGACGTCGCCGGGCCCTGATTGGCGGAGGGGTGAGGAAAGAGAACGGGACTCAGAACAGAAGCCGAGCAGAGAAGAACATAATGAGGAGGGAAGGGGAGGGAGAGAGAAGGGAGCCTGCGAGTTCCATCCGCCCCCAACGCTCGTCAGTGTCCCTCGGAGCGCATCCTTGGGAAGTGAATGAGCGCGGCCGCCTCGGGCAGTGGGATTACTCGGAGTTAAAGAACCAAGCTCTCCGGTGCGAACCTGTTGCGCTCTTGGCTTCTGTCTGGACGCGACCAGGGCTGCGCTGAGAGAGAGAGAGGCAAGTCCAACCCCCTTGGCGGCGGGCGAGATGAATCTTGTTTGTCCGCCTTATAGAAATATTTATATGCCGCTGCTGCCGCGGAGAAATTTACAAGCTATAGCTTAGGCTGGGGGGCCCCTCAAATAATTTAAAGGGGAAAAAACTGGATGTACATTTCCAAAATATAAGATAAAAAACAAATAAAATAAAACCTACATACAGCAACATTGGCAAATGGCTTTAGATACCTATTAAAGCAAATCTATGCCCAGCTGAATGACTGTTTCAAGGGAAACAATTGAAATATTTTCGAGCATTCATAATAAAGTAATTATAAAATACTTTCTTTGTGTTTATTTGATTCCTATTCAAGAGAATTACTTTATATATAGTCAATATAGGCACAGAGTTAAATTTTTTAACATTTTCTAATGGTGGTGTGCCTCGTGATTTTTTTCATGAAACAAGTGTGCCTTTGCCCAAAAAAGGTTGAAAAACACTGAAATAATGTACAGAACTGCTTGATTATCTGAGGCCCTTCTTTGTGTGCCTTCTCCGTGAGAGGTCTGGAGGTGGCAAGATGAGAAAGGGCCTTTTCTGTGGTGGCTCCCTGCTTGTGAAATGCTCTCCCCAGGGAAGCTCGCCTGGCGCCTTCATTGCATATCTTTAGATACCAGGTGAAAACATTCCTCTTCTGGCTAAATAAACAATCTTATGGCCTTTTCAACTGTATGTGTGGTTTTTTTGGGGGGGGGGTTATTATGGTTTGTTATTGTGGTATGTGTTTTTGTGTTTTTATATTGTATATTTATATTGTGTTTTATATTGTAAACTGCCCTGTGATCTCCGGATGAGTGGCAGTATAGAAATTTAACAGGGCGATAATGGTGATGGACCTCGCGAGCTGTTCTGTTGGTGTTGGTTTTCCAACTTCAGATGTTTCAGATCGAGAATAGTTTCGCCTGTAGGCAATTGTATTATTTAATTTACCTCTTACAGCATCGGATCGGCTTTGTAAGAAGGGCTGGAATGTTACAAGCAGGTGCCGTTAATGCTGCTGCAGAGGGGAAGGAGGAAAGGTCGGGGGGATTATATCAAAGAGGAGGGATTTGCTAGAGGACCAAACTTGGCAAGATGAGGTCCTGACGGGAAGACCGAGCAAAAATAAAGTCTAAGAACATCCAGGAGGCATCGGCTGTTGTGCTGTTAAGAACACACTGCACTGAGAAGTGTTTAAAAAAAGAAATCGCAGTCCCTTTTTGACAGACAGTCCCAATCACAGAGACAAAACTTCACCAAGATTTCAATTGTGTGGTTGTTGTTGTCGTCGTTTACCTTTTCCTCTCTGATTTGCTTCAGTTATAAAACCTGGCAGTGGGAGTGACCAGCTGCGGCAGACCAACTGAAGTCCTAAATATCTGCAGCTGTGAAAAAGGCAGATTCCATGCTAAGGATCATTAGAAAAGGAGCTGAAAGTAACACTGTCAGTATCATAACACTGTTATACAAATCTATGGTGTGGCCGCATTTGGAATGTTGCGTACAGTTCTGGTCACCTCGTCTCAAAAAGGAGATGGAAAGGGTTCAGAAAAGGGAAACCAAGATGAAAAGGGGGGGTGGAGCACCTTCCCTATGAGGAAATGTTGCAGCGTTTGGGATTTTTTAGTTTAGGGAGAAGTTGAGTAAGAGGCAGCATGATACAACTTGTTAAAATTAGGTATGGCGTGGAGAAAGTGGATAGAGAGGGATTTTTCTCCCTCTTTCATAACAGAACTTGTGAACACCCAGTGAAGCTGAGTGTTGGAGGATTCAGGACAGGTAAAAGGAAGGACTTATTCACGCAGCGCATTGTTAAACTGCGGAACTCCCACCCACAGGAGGCAGGGATGGCCACCAACTTGGATGGCTTTGAAAGAGGATTGGGCAAATTCAAGGAGGACAAGCCCATCAGTGGCAGCAATGCTTCTGAATCACTGTTGCTAGAAACTACAGGAGGGGAGAGTGATGCTCCTGTGCTCGGGTCCTGCTTTAAGTTTTCCAACAGGCATTTGAGTGGCTACTGTAAGAACGGGTTGCTGGACCAGATGGACCATTGGCTGGATCTTATGCTCTCATTTTGTGGTGGGCACCAGTTTGGCAACAGTTAGACTACAGCGTTGGAAGGAAAGATGGTGTTATGTACTGAGCTGAATCCTAGAACAATAGGATCCAGAATGCAGCAGTCTGATTGGTCCGCAGGAGCTACCCAATCCAGCTCCAGGTAGAAGTGAATCAGCGACCTGATTGGCCTGCAAGAGCAGCCAATCAGGCTCCTGGAGGAAGTGAATCCGCAACCGGATTGGCCTACAGGAGTAGCCCGGAATTAGCTAATCACGTGGGGCCCATTGTGTAAATAATGTATATATAGCAGACGTTTTGGGGGAAGATTCATTCCTTGCTAGTATGAGCTGAATAAAGAGCATGAAATTCACACTTGACTCCGCGTATATTTCAGATGCAGGCCTGGCAGGCTCATTTAGGTCCTGGGACAGAGGTTCCCCCCACATTGCCCTAGAGATCATTGAATGGACAAAACGTTCCTGCATTGCAGGGGGTTGGACTAGATGACCCACAGGATCCCCTCCCAACTCTAAGATGCTATGATTCTCGGGATTCCCCACCCTTGTAAACAACCCCGAATTAGCACCCGAATTAGCACCCGAAGCAATCTAGGGTGCCTCTGATCACAGAAAGCGACAAACATTTGCAGCAGTGCCAAAACGCGAGGCTCTCCTGCTTCCCGCCCCCCTGGAGCGCCTTCCAATGTCTGCTGGCAAAGTCTGAGGCTGCAGGGGTTTCGCTATAGGAAAAACAAATATTGTCCTTTCAAACAAAGGGGGCTGTTTGTTGTATAACAGGCTGGGAGGCTGCCACTGGTGCTGCCTCTCCAGACCATGCTAAGCTCCCTGGAGACAGCCGCCTCCCAACCCGCTGCCTGCAGGGTTGTTTGTCCAGGCTGGGGGGGGGGCTCGGATGCCAAGCCAGCTCTTTCACTGTTGGCTACGAGATGACAGGGAAGCTATTCTGAACAAGTAGGTTATGAAGTGAATGTCTGTCTGTCCCCATAAATAGCCGCCTTCCTTATCCGGCGGGGATTCAGCACCCCGGCAGAAGTCCCGGTTCTGAGCCTCTTCCAGGGTCGCCCCAGCACGTTTTGCGTGCGTGGAGCAGAAAAGACAAGCGGCACCCCCTCTGCACACACACAAGTACACAATGAATGCATGCTCTTGCCCAGCTTCCGTTAATGTCAATAGGTCAGGTGTGGAACCCTCAGGCCACACCTCTGTATCTGGCCCTTGGGATATTGCCATGCCCACCACTGACTCTTGCCTCTCCCACCCAACAAAGTTTTTGCCCTGCTGGAATGTGTCTTTCTTTCTCTCTTAATTTATCAATATAAAATTTATTTAATTTCCACCTAAACATTAGGAAGAACTTCCTGACAGTAAGAGCTGTTTGACAGTGGAATTTGCTGCCAAGGAGTGTGGTGGAGTCTCCTTCTTTGGAGGTCTTTAAGCAGAGGCTTGACAGCCACCTGTCAGGAATGCTTTGATGGTGTTTCCTGCTTGGCAGGGGGTTGGACTGGATGGCCCTTGTGGTCTCTTCCAACTCTATGATTCTATGATTCTTGATATACAGGTAAACACACACAAAATTCGGTCAAAGTGATAAGTGTAGCCGATACAAATGCATGCGGAAATAGAAAAAGTAAAATAAAACGAAGATACAATGGGGAGGGAAACTTGAAAACAAGTGAAAATGCAATACGGCATTCAGCTCTCACGTATTAAAAGAGGGGCTCCTATCCTTGGAGCGTGGTACCGACTCGCCCATCATGCATAAACCTATTCTATTTAGGTTTCTTGCTGCAGCCAGATTGTCAGTGGCCTCCCATTGGAAGTCCAAATTGACTCCTTCCGGAGAGGAGTGGCTAGCGAAATTATGGGAGGTTGTGCCGTCATAAACAGAGTCCTTAACAGTCCATTAAAAACAGATCTTCTTGTTTAGTTATTTTGCATATTTCTTGTATGATTGCTGTCCAGTGTGGCTTTGTTGTTAGAAGGAGGTTTTCAAAGTCACCCCAGAACTGACCTTACTAAACATCTTCCAAGATAATAATGTCCACTCACACCGCAAAGAGCTCATAACCTGCCTACTCTCAGCAGCCAGAAGCATCATAGCCAGACACTGGAGAGACCTGTCAGGAGTAAGCATGGACCAAGGGTATCAAATAGTATGGGAAACAGCATAGCTGTCAACTTTTGGATTTGAAAATAAGGGATGTCGCGAGGGCGGTGCAATGGCACCAAGTAGCCTCGCCACCCTGTGCTCCAGAGGCTGCGCGCGAACGGGTGAGCGAAAGAGCGAGCGCATAGACGGCAGGCAGGCTGTCTGTCTGGTTGGGCGTGAGGGTCTGGCTGCACAAGCCATGCAAGCTCCGCCCCCAGTCGGTCTCAGACTCCTTATTGGCAGCCGAGCAACGCAGCTGAGGAGCCTCCCTGGCCGGCAGGGAGGGAGAAGAGCTGCTTCCTTTGAAATCCGGGAAATTTAAGGGATATCAACAATCTGGGATAGCAGCGGGAAACGGCATTGGAATAAGGGAGTTTCCCGCCAAAAAAGGGAGGGTTGACAGCTAAGAAAAAGCCTTATTAGAAAAACTAGCTAATAAACTGAAACTGACATAGGGACAAATGGAAGAAGACGCCTTCACCCCAGTTTGGTTCCCCTTTATCACATACACAGCCCAACAAGACAACGACAAGAATCCGCCAACAGCATACGAATCAATCCTGCTAACCTGATCCAAAACACCCACTCACCCCACTCACACATGAAAACCAAGTTCACCACAGCCAATCACAAACAAACAACCACACCCTAGGCCAACCCCAACCTCTCTCACCACCAAAGGGATACAAGCGAATAGTAAAGAAAACCTACACAAGCGACGCTGACACAACCCTTCACACACAATAAGTAGAATCATAAAAGCATAACCACCAGACCTCACCCCACTCACCACTCCCCCCCTTCCCCTTTTTTCTTTTTCTTCTTCTTCTTCCTAATTGTTCAAACCAATTCATGAACCAAGAATTTATACATTGACCACTACTAACGAAACATATGTTGTAGATACTTTCCCACATTTATTATTCTATTTTTGTGATGTACAGATGGCATAAGAAAACTTGGTATACTTATTTGTATAACATTAAAGGTAAAGAGACCCCTGACCATTAGGTCCAGTTGTGACTGACTCTGGGGTTGCGGCGCTCATCTCGCATTATAGGCCGAGGGAGCAGGCGTACAGCTTCCGGGTCATGACTAAGCCGCTTCTGGCGAACCAGAGCAGCGCACGGAAATGCAGTTTACCTTCCCGCTGCAGCTGTACCTATTTATCTACTTGCACTTTGATGTGCAAGTAGGTTTGATATGCTAGGTTGGCAGGAGCAGGGACCAAGCAACGGGAGCTCACCCCGTCGCGGGGATTCGAACCGCCAGCCTTCTGATCGGCAAGCCCTAGGCTCTGTGGTTTAACCCACAGCGTCACCCGCATCCCAGCCTGTATAACATTATTCTGGTCTATAAACACACCCACACACCCCCAAAAAACCCCAGATCTTCTTTATTCAACATGGCGTAAGTTTTTCTCCTGTGCTAACTCAATCGAACAGCTCACTAAACTCCCTGTTCTACAGATAAACATGTGGAGAAGCTTTATTGGGTCTTTCAACCGGGGTGGTCTTTCAAATTCAGCGGCACCTTGGGCGAGGCCAAAATTCAGTGCCTCCTCTTGCCTTCCGTTCTGCACCTGCGCTATGTCATGGTTGCGGCACCCTGACGCACCCTCCTCGGCTTGGCACCCAGCTGTGGTGCCACAAATCCGCCTCTCTCTCAACTCTACATAATGCTCCTTGCTCACCTGGATGGAGGAGCAAAGTTGTTATATAGTGAGGTAGTATAGTAAAGGTAAAGGGACCCCTGACCATTAGGTCCAGTCGTGTCCGACTCTGGGGTTGCGGTGCTAATCTCGCTTTATTGGCCGAGAGCCGGCATACAGCTTCCAGGTCATGTGGCCAGCATGACTAAGCCGCTTCTGGCGAACCAGAGCAGCGCACGGAAACGCCGTTTACCTTCCCGCCAGAGCGGTTCCTATTTATCTACTTGCACTTTGACGTGCTTTTGAACTGCTAGGTGGGCAGGAGCTGGGACCAAACAACGGGAGCTCACCCCGTCGCAGTGATTCGAACCGCCGACCTTCTGATCAGCAAGCCCTAGGCTCTGTGGTTTAACCCACAGCGCCACCTGGGTCCCCTTGTGAGGTAGTATAGTAACATCTTTATTCATGGCAGCAAGCAAGTAAAAGACACACGAAAACACCAGCCCTGCTGCTATTTATAGGTGTTGTAGCGTGGGTTAATGATTTCAGCAAGTGATTTCAGCTCTCTGACATAGCAGGCAGGAGACAGCTTCTTCATGTAACAACTCTTTATTCACGCAAACAAGACTGAGGGAACTGAGGGTAGGGAAGCTACATTTATAGGGACAGAGGACTGGCTAGGAAAAGATACATTTAGGAGGGAACAATCTCAAGCAATCACACAGCTGCTTTTTGGTGGGGACCAATAAGACTGAGGATTCAAATACAGCAACTTGAATGCACCTATAGTAACTGTTCCTTCTGGGACAGGAAGGCAGTTACTTTACCCTAATGTGATTACAGACAATAGTAATACAGATATGATAACACTTTGAATCAATACACAACACCAGGCACTTGGGCTAGCCTATCCAACCCAGGTGAAACTAATTAAAAACAATCACTACCTTCCTTAACTAATTCCTGGCTGCTCTGTTACAGTGCTGTGCCTGCAAATTCAACACACAACAAAAGTGTTTGCAGGAACGAAGCTACAGTACAAAAGGTAAAATCTGCATTTTGTAACTCCGCCAACTTTTGCCTCTGCCACCCCCACCCCCCACCCCCGCACGTCACCGGCATGTGGCCCCTGGAAGCTTGCCCAGGAGGGAATTTGGCCCTCAGTCTGAAAAAGGTTCCACTCCACCTATCTCCGAATAAGTCTGTGATCCTAAGCGCCCTTGCCTGGATACGTCCTGCTGAAGCTAATGAGACTGGCTTACTTTTGTGCAGTCAACTACATTCCAGTCATACAAAATCCAGAGAATTACACACACACACACACCATACAGACAAGGAACAGCTCAGTCGGCACAGCATGGGACTCTTAATCTCAGGGTTATGGGTTCGAGCACCACATTGGGCAACAGATTCCTGCATTGCAGGGGGTTGGACTCAGGGCCGGCGCGTCCATTTAGGCGAACTAGGCAGTTGCCTAGAGCACCAAAATGGAGGGGGCGCTGGCCAGCCTGCCCCCGCCCCCCGCCGCTGCCCGCCGCTGCCCCAGCCAGCGGCGGAGCAAGTAGCTTGGGGTGAAAACCGCGGCGGCGGGGGCGCCAAAATGGAGGGGGCGCTGGCTAGCCTGCCCCTCGCCCCCCGGTGCCGCCCCAGCCAGCGGCGAAAACCGCGGCGGCGCAGGGCGCCCGGCGGGAAGGGGGCGGGGCACCGTACGTCATGCGCAATGACGTCACGTGGCCCGTCCCCTCGCCTAGGGCACCAAAATCCTCAGCACCGGTCCTGGTTGGACTGGATGACCCCCGTGGTCCCTTCTAATTCTATAATTCTATGATTCCCAGCCCTACCTAGAGTTGCTGGAGACCAAACCTGGGATCTTCTGCAAGCAAAGCAGATTCTCTTCCACTGAACTTTGGCCTTTCCTAGAGCTGTGTCCCTACAGTTCCCTTGGCAATATCAGGGAGAGTCCTCAAAACGAGCAGCAACAGCACACAAGAGTTTTGTTTTGTTTTGCTGCGGAAAGGCATAGTCACAGAGAACTGGGGTGTGTCTGATGTACTCTGTCGCAGGGCCAAATTCCACATCGGAGTGCCACATTGAGCGCTCCTAATGTAATTTTCTTTTGTAAAAGCATCTGTCCACCACCCACCACCCCCTGTCACAATTTGGATCAGGGCCACGGCACAAGAGAAGGAGGGGTTTTCCTGCCAAACTACAACTGTGGTCCAGATCAGGCCCCTCCCCATCCCGAGCTGTTGTGAGTCACAAAAGAAGGGAGAACCAAGCAGCTTAAATGTTTAAGCCTGCAACTTTCTTCCTCTATGGCTAATAGCAGTTCTGCGGTTGAGGGAGGGAAGGCTGGATCAGGGCCACAACTCAGGGGGCAAGAATTAGACCCCACACCTGCAGCACCGCACCGCTGAACCAATTTGTTTCTCCCCCGCCCCTCAACCGCTCTTGCAATAAAGAATGCAGTTTCGTTGCAAATTCCACTTGAATGTGTGGTTTGGTTTGCCATTCACTGAGGGCAATGATGAGACACACCAGTGAAGGCTGGTCTGTTGTAGGGTTGCCATATGTCTGGTAATTCCTGGACACGTCCTCTTTTGCCCATCTGGGGGGGGGGCATTTTACATTTTAAAGCAAATGTCCTGGATTTTGGGTTAATAAAGAAATGGTCCGCGGTCAGGTATGGCATGAAGAAGAAGAAGAGGAGGAGGAGGAGGAGTTTGGATTTGATATCCCGCTTTATCACTACCCGAAGGAGTCTCCAAGCGGCTCACATTCTCCTTTCCCTTCCTCCCCCACGACAAACACTCTGTGAGGTGGGTGGGGCTGAGAGACTTCAAAGAAGTGTGACTAGCCCAAGGTCACCCAGCAACTGCATGTGGAGGAGCGGAGACGCGAACCCGGTTCACCAGATTACGAGTCTGCCGCTCTTAACCACTACACCACACTGGCTGGCCCGGGCTCAGTGGAGGGGCTATTGGGCGATTGCCCTAAAAAAGCTCAACACCTTTATATTAGAGAGTGGCACTCCTGGAAAGGGGTATGTGCAAAGCAAGCGGGGGAGAGTAGCAGCGTGAAGAAGTTTGGTGAACAACAGGACAAGAAGATGGCGATGGTCGGAATGTGGCATTTGGAATTAAGAAGATCGACCTCATCCACACAGAGACATTGTTTATTATAATTTAGCCTGCTTGCTGGCATATATCAGCGGCTGTGGAAATATTGGAAAGAAGTTTGAAAAGCAATTGATGGAGGTGATCAGGGAAGCTCCGGCGTCCGAGGCATGGGGAGTCCATATATTTAAAAAATTTATTATAATAATTAGACATAATTGGAATGTTTCTTTTAATTGGGATTTGTATAATTAATTTGGATTGTAATTTGAAGTGTAATTGGGAATAATTTCAATGTGATTTGCTGTGATTTGTATTGGAAAATTCAATAAATAGATTATAAAAAAATAAATAAAAATAAAATAAAAAAGCTCAACACCTTTTTGTCTCCAGATTTTTACCTCTTGAAATAGGGCAACCCTATTTAGGATGAAGGGGGCAGCCCATCTTGACCTACCTGCCTTCTTACATGACCAGACCAGGGGATGGATAAAGAAAACTATGTCTTCTTGCAGCGCATACTTAAACTATGAAACTTCTTCCTGCAGGAGGCAAGGACGGCCATCAACCTGGATGGCTTTAAAAGAGGATGGGACAGATTTATTTATTGAAATTTATAGACCACCCTTCATCCGAGGATCTCAGGACGGTTCAGAAGATAAAAATGCAGGATAAACAAGATAAAAATGCAGGATAAATTCATGGATGACAGGGCTATCGGCGGCTACCAGGCATGATGGCTACGTCGTACCCTCCAACATTTATCCGATGGAAATAGTTACATCCTATTCCAGTGATGGCTAACCTTGACACTCCAGATGTTTTGGAACTACAACTCCCATCATCCCTAGCTAACAGGACCAGTGGTCAGGGATGATGGGAGTTGTAGTTCCAAAACATCTGGAGTGTCAAGGTTAGCCATCACTGTCCTATTCCATCACCAACATCATGATAATGTTATTATTTATACCCCGCCCGCGTTCTGGGTTGACCCAGCCATTCTGGGTGGCTTCCAACATATATAGAAACATAATTAAAAGCTTAAAAACTTCCCTATTCAGGGTTGCCATTCAGATGTTTTCTATAGGTTGTATAGTTACTTATCTCCTTGGCTCAGGGTCCAATGACTCCATACTCTCCAACATTTCTCCAGTGAAACTAGGGATGTCCTAAGGAATTGGGACGCGGGTGGCGCTGTGGTCTAAACCACAGAGTCTAGGACTTGCCGATCAGAAGGTCAGTGGTTCGAATCCCCGCGGCGGGGTGAGCTCCTGTTGCTCGGTCCCTGCTCCTGCCCACCTAGCTGTTTGAAAGCACGTCAAAGTGCAAGTAGATAAATAGGTACTGCTCCAGCAGGAAGGTAAACGGCGTTTCCATGCGCTGCTCTGGTTCGCCAGAAGCGGCTTTGTCATGCTGGCCACATGACCTGGAAGCTGTATGCTGGCTCCCTCGGCCAATAATGCAAGATGAGCGCGCAACCCCAGAGTCGTTCGCGACTGGACTTAACAGTCAGGGGTCCCTTTACCTTTACCTTTAAGGAAAAGTGGGACACTCCAGGATCAAATCAGAAACTGGGATGGCTTCGGTAAATGCAGGACTGTCCCTGGAAAATAGGGACACTTGTTGGAGGCAAACAGTTGGAGGTAGCAACGCTTCTGAATACCAGTTGCTGGAAGCCACAGGAGGGGAGAGAGGCTCTTGTGCAAGAATTTTGCTTGCGGGTTTCCCAGAAGAGGCATCTGGTTGGTCACTATGAGAACAGGATCCTGGACTCGATGGGCCCCTGGCCCGATCCAGAATACTCTTCTTGTGTTCTTATAGTCTTATGCCTCCTTCTCCTTACTCACACTGTTGCTCTTGTAGAATTCAACACAGAGGAGGAGCAGGGGGACGAAACCAGTGTAAATTGACTGCACCTATTACTGTTTATAGAGGGACGCGGGTGACGCTGTGGGTTAAACCACAGAGCCTAGGCCTTGCCAATCAGAAGGTCGGCGGTTCGAATCCTCGCGATGGGGTGAGCTCCCGTTGCTCGGTCCCAGCTCCTGCCAACCTAGCAGTTCAAAAGCACACCAGTGAGAGTAGATAATTAGGTACCGCTCTGGCGGGAAGGTAAACGGTGTTTCTGTGCACTGCTCTGGTTCGCCAGAAGCGGCTTAGTCATGCTGGCCACATGACCCAGAAGCTGTATGCCGGCTCCCTCGGCCAGTAAAGCGAGATGAGCGCCGCAACCCCAGAGTCGTCTGCAACTGGACCTAATGGTCAGTGGTCCCTTTACCTTTTTATTACTGGTTCAGCGTGCCACTGGCTCTGGCGCCCCCTATTGTCAGGCTCCATGCCTTCCACCCTACAAATTCCCAACGGGCACCAGCTTCCACTGCTCCACCATAGGCCTGGCTGACCCTCCGGGCGATCAGGCTGCATATCCTACAAAATGCCCTGGAATCTTCTGCAAGACTTAGTAGTTCTTGTGGGATGTGCACACAGGGTTCCCAGAAGACATGAGAGTTTGAAAGCCCGCTATCCTACAGTTAAAACCAGATGTAAAATATCACAATGCCCGGAGGGAATGGGGAGGAACGACTCAGAAGAGCCACCTTGCCAAATACAATACACAGCGGACGAGGAGAACGGCCGAAAATCGCTTGGCTGTCATACAAGCCTAACAGACAGCAGTCCCACTGCCCCACCCAGGGAGGTTTCCAGCTCAGAGGAATGCGGAATAGAAAGGTTTTGTGGATATAAGAGACAGGGGGAGGAGGGACAGACAGAAACTACGCTGGCAGCCTGCCTGCATAATGAAATTCGTGGAGAACTGTAGCGTACTTGAAATCCCAAACTGGGCATTCCTCTTGATGACATAAATAACTTTCCATTCAACAGGGGGAGCTCTAACACTAGGGTGGCTGGGTTGTGGCATGGCGGCACCAGAACAGAAGAGGGGCAGCTCTGGCCGAGCTCTGGGTCTGGGGTTGTTGTTGTTGTTGCCCTCCTTCTTCCCCTGATTTTTTCTCCACTTTCACCAGGACAATATCCATGCTCCCTCCTTTATTGTACGGGAAGGGCCGTAGCTCAGGACGTAACATCTGCTCGGCGTGCAGAAGGTCGCAGGTTCAATCCCCGGCATCTCCAGGTAGGGCTCGAAGAGTCTCCCTGTCTGAAATCTTGGAGAGCTGCTGCCAGTCAGTGTAGACAATACTGAGTGAGATGGACCAATGGCCTGGCTCAGAGGGCAGCTTTCTGTGTTCCTATGTGGAGTCTCAGATTCAATTTCCAAGGTTTCCAGGCAGAGCTGGGAAATATCCCTTGCCAGAAACCCTGGGAATCTGGTGGCAGTCACAGTAGACCAGGCATAGGCAACCTTGGCTCTCCAGATGTTTTGGAACTACAACTCCCATGATCCCTAGCTAACAGGGCCAGTGGTCAGGGATGATGGGAATTGGAGTCCCAAAACATCTGGAGAGCCAAGGTTGCCTATGCTTGCAGTAGACAAAGGTGAGCTGGATGGAGCCAGGATCTGATTCCTATGCTCTTCAGGACTTCCATTAGCACCCATATCCTTAGGCAGAAGAACGCTACCCCTTGCAGGCACCTACCCTTCCATTTTTTATTTTTCCCCCCAATTTTTTTTTATTGATTTTAACAATTTTAAGCACATTACAATACCATTAAATTTTCATCCTTCCCCCCCTCTCACTGGGGGAAGCAAATTTCCAATCCCCTCTCTCACCGGGAAAGACAATAAACATTTCACATTTCACATAATTAACATACACAATATCATTGCTTGGGTCTGGCCCATTTCTGTAGGCCAGATATTCTTCCTTTCCTCAAGTTCATTTTTCGGTTGACTTCCTCAAGTCCCCCCCTGTTGAATTCATTGTCTATCCTCTTTATCAGTTTTCCAAATTCATAAACATATCTATTTTTACCCCAATATTATATTTTTCTTTCCATTTCCTTATCCCTTTTTCACAAAATCATAAAATACCTAAATCATTTTCCTTCTTACATTACCAATCCTATTTCTACTTAAACTAACTCCTTTTTATTTTTCCTATACCTCAGCTCCTAACTACGTCTGATACTTTCCTAAACCCTTATCAATTTCCCTTGCTCCAACCTAATTTTAATCTCCTAAATTTCTTCTTTTTGCACCCTTTCCTTCCTCCGGTCTCGAAATTTACCTCCTCTTACCTCCTAATTTTTTAACATATATTCATCTACCCTTCCATTTTTTAAAGGCTCCCCCTGACCTGCCAAAGGGCAGCAAGCAGGGAGCATTCCTGGCCTGGAAGCTTAAGTTGCCAATGTGTCTATTTCAGGCATAGGCAAACTCGGCCCTCCAGATGTTTTGGGACTACAACTCCCACCATCCCTTGCTAACAGGACCAGTGGTCAAGGATGCTGGGAGTTGTAGTCCCAAAACACCTGGAGGGCCGAGTTTGCCTATGCCTGGTCTATTTGTTTATTTTGCTGGAAGTAGTGTGGTACAGTGGTTAGAGCGCTGAGCTAGGGCCTGACTGACTAGGGTTGACTTTGTACTGCTCATTGTCTCTTAGCCTAACCTACCTCACAGGGTCGTTGTGAGGATAAAATGGGGAGTTGGGGAGGGAGGAGAGAAACACGCAAGACGCCTTGAGTTCCTTGGACGAAAGGTGCAATATATATGCAGTGATAAAAAAGCAATAATAATTTTTTTAACACTGTGGCCTCTGTAGAAATGAGCCACAGAATAATTGTATGGGTTTGTTCCTGTAGCTTAAAACCTGTAACCTAGGACTCAGCTACACTAGTAAAAAAAATATTTTAAAAAACATTATAAATGTGTTATAACATTGTGACACCAGATGGCGCTGTAGAGCTGAAATCAGAACTCTATGAAATTTTCCATTGTGAGCTTTAAAACGTTCCCCGCTCCCAGAGCATTTTCAGAGTGTTTTTTTATAGCTGTGTAGATGCAGCCCTAGAAGACAAGCCTTCCTCCCTGTAAAAATAAAACCAAATTAAATTAAAAACCTTAATTCCTTTTGATTAAGCGGGCTGTGGCAAAAGGATGTTTGGGTTCATTTTGATCGGTTGGGAGCCCCCACACAAAACAGAAAACTTTGGCTACAAGGCCTCTTTTTCCAGGACATGTCCTCTATTTCATGGGCAGAGTCGTTATAGCAATCCATGGTTAAAAGTAAAGGTAGAGGCAAAGGGACCCCTGACCATTAGGTCCAGTCGCGGACGACTCTGGGGTTGTGGCGCTCATCTCGCTTTATTGGCCGAGGGAGCCGGTATACAGCTTCCGGGTCATGTGGCCAGCATGACAAAGCCGCTTCTGACGAACCAGAGCAGCGCACGGAAACGCAGTTTACCTTCCCGCCGGAGCGGTACCTATTTATCTACTTGCACTTTGATGTGCTTTCGAACTGCTAGGTTGGCAGGAGCAGGGACCAAGCAACGGAAGCTCACCCCGTTGTGGGGATTCGAACCGCTGACCTTCTGATCGACAAGCCCTAGGCTCTGTGGCTTAACCCACAGCGCCACCCGCGTCCCATTATGGTTAAAAGTAGTAGTCGGCAAATGTGCCCTCTTTTTTGCTCTTCAATATATGGCAACCCAAGATGCTGCAATAAACATTTCCAGAGGGGTTGGACTAGATGATCCTCAGGGTCCCTTCCAACTCTATCATTCTATTATTTAAAAGTGCCACAAGACTCTTTGGGGTCCTCCAGGTGATCAATTTATTCAGCACTCGTCCAGATTTGCCTTCGGGAAGCTTAGACGTTGCATGGCCTTTGCTGAGCATTTTGTTCTGATTTGTTTACAGGGTGGGTGCCTAACAATGAGCACTCATCCTGATTTGCCTGAGGAGTACTGTTTGCACTTTTAATCATCTGTGCATCCCACACTTTTCTTTTCTTTTTAAAAAAATGTATTATTATTTTATTAAACGATAAAACAGACAGTACATATGAAAAAACGGAGGACAGATGTTGACAACAACCAAAAAATAGTATGAATTCAGTACAAAGGAGTTTGGGATGATAAAATAAAAAATCAGGAGAAAATGAAATGAATATAGTTATAAAGTTATAAATGAGGTGCAGAAACACAACATTGAACAGAAAAGGGGGGAAAGGGGAAAGGTCTTGCCCTGGGCTTTTTTTCAGTCAGAGCTAACCAGGACGTGGGTGGCGCTGTGGGTTAAACCACAGAGCCTAGGGCTTGTCGATCAGAAGGTCGGTGGTTCGAATCCCCACGACAGGGTGAGCTCCCATTGCTTGGTCCCTGCTCCTGCCAACCTTGCAGTTCGAAAGCACGTCAAAGTGCAAGTAGATAAATAGGTACCGCTCTAGCGGGAAGGTAAATGGCGTTTCCGTGCGCTGCTCTGGTTCGCCAGAAGCGGCTTAGTCATGTGGGCCACATTACCCGGAAGCTGTACGCCGGCTCCCTCAGCCAATAAAGCGAGATGAGCGCGCAACCCCAGAGTCGTCCGCGACTGGACCTAATGGTCAGATGTCCCTTTACTTTTAACCAAACCTCAGCACAGGAACCTCTTTTCCTAGAAAAATAGCATTGGTGTTGCCTGTTTACAGATGCCCACAAATAAAATAATATTTCAAAGGGCTCTGCCACCAGTGTGACTGCATTGCCATAATTAATAAATAACCTCCAAATACGTAAAACCGGAAATATAAGTATCACCCTTAGCTGCATGAAGATTACAGGTCAATTTCTTTGAGACAGCAATGAACTTAACTTTCTTGAACCTGTTATAGAGGCATTTTTCCAGCCCTCACCCCACACTCAGCAATACATTTCCCTGTCACTTTTAAATTGAAAAACAAATCAAAAACCCGGTCTTTTTCAAAAGCAGACTTGTTGGCGCTTGGGAAACGTAGCGCTTGAGTGCGCCAAACTAACATTCCCAGGCGCACTGGAATTTCCAGCCCCCTTCGCTCCACAAAGTTATGATACTGACAATCTGTCGAATTAGTTGCTAATGCAAAAATAAATAAATGTGGGGGCCTGCCACTGTATGCGTGCATACAGACATGCGCGTGGGGAGGACTGCCAAGCCGGGTCTTTGACCCGGGTGAAATAGAGCCATGTTTTGCCCCCGCCTGCAGTCAGGAGACCCAAACAATGTTGGTGGTGACTGCGGCAGATGGGACACCCACCATGTTTGCTCGGAAAGAACTGATAACCTCCCCCTTTCCTCAACGCTCGCTTATTAAAGATGACCTTTCCCCTCTCTAAAATTTCAAAGCTGGCATTCTGAGGGCTGAACAGACTGTGCGCCATATGTAATGTGACCTCGCTCTCTGTTGCGCTGGAGCGTTGATGGCACCACTAATGGGGGGTGAAAGGTCCTCCCTCCCTCCCTCCCTCTCTCCCTCTCTCTCTCTCTCTCTCTCTCTCTCTGCAACTCTCCCTGACTCACTAAATCTGCATTAAGGTTATCTCCCACCCCTTCCCCAACAGGCCAGCTTCATTGAACAAATGGAAGGGCCTATCTGGAAGCACTTAAAAATATATTTTAAAAGGGGTGGGGGGAAATGTGGCATGCTGGTTTGCTTCTCATCACAGCTCAATGACAAGAGTGTGCAACATGGCCGAGACTGGGGTGGGGTGGGGATATCTGTTTCCTCGCAGGATGCAAAGAGCGTAAGTCAACAAGGCCTCCGATGCAAATCTCAAAGAGCATTCAATCAGGCATCCCTGGGAGCGGCTGGCTCTGGAGAGAATGGATTAAACAAATCGCAAGGTCCAGGTGTGTCGCTATACTGTTTTGTTTTGTTTTTTGTTGTTGTTTTGGAGGAGAAAGAAGTCTGTGGATGAAAGCAGGCTGAGCCACCCTTGCTCAGTTTAAACCGAGGTCGGCAACCTTTTTCAGCCGTGGGCTGGTCCACCATCCTTCAGACCATGTGGTGGGGCGGACTATGTTTTTTTTGGGGGGGGGGAAATGAAGGAATTCCTATGCCCCACAAATAACCCAGAGATGCATTTTAAATAAAAGCACACATTCTACTCATGTAAAAACACGCTGATTCCTGGACCGTCCACAGGTCGGATTGAGAAGGCGATTGGGCCGCATCTGGCCCACGGGCCTTAGGTTGCCTAAAGGTAAAGGGACCCCTGACCATTAGGTCCAGTCGTGTCCGACTCTGGGGTTGCGGCGCTCATCTCGCTTTATTGGCCGAGAGCCGGCGTACAGCTTCCGGGTCATGTGGCCAGCATGACAAAGCCGCTTCTGGCGAACCAGAGCAGCGCACGGAAACACCATTTACCTTCCCGCCAGAGCGGTTCCTATTTGTCTACTTGCACTTTGAAGTGCTTCCAAACTGCTAGGTTGGCAGGAGCTGGGACCGAGCAACGGGAGCTCACCCCGTAGCAGGGATTCGAACCGCCGACCTTCTGATCAGCAAGCCCTAGGCTCAGTGGTTTAACCCACAGCGCCACCTGGGTCCCTTTAAACTACCCCTGGTTTAAACTCTGAAACTGTTAGCAAAGGAAATGAAGGGAGATAAAAGAAAAGCATTCATTGCTTGGACCCTTCTTTTATCCATCCATTCAGATTTAGGGGCGATGCTCTCAGTATGACTGACACTGGGCAAGTTCATTGATTTCATTGGGTCTATTTTGAGCATGATTAGCCTTTGGCTGTAACCCTAGATCTTTAATGGGATTTCAAGTCCATCTAAGTCAGTCATTGGTTCAGGCTGAAATAAAAACAACAAGAATAGCATTTATATTGCACATTTCAAGTATTCTGAGCATGTTATATTATTATGGTAATGATAATAATTACTATTAATTAGACCTGTTAAGATAAGATGCCTGTTACCTAAAGGTTTCCAAGTGACTTACAATATATTTAAAAACATCCTTAGGATCATCCAGTCCAACCCCCTGAAATGCAGGAATGTGCAGCTGTCCCGGGGATTCGAACCTGCAACCTTGGCATTATCAGCACCACGCTATAATCTACTAAGCTATCCAGGTCTAAACATAAATACATCAGAACATTAGCAGAATACAGACAACACACAAACGACACACTCAGGAAGCCCCCTGAGTGGCTGGGGCAACACAGTCAGATGGGCGGGGTATAAATAATAAAATGATGATGATGATGATGGAACAGGACATCACTATATTCATTGGAGAAATGTTGGAGGGTATGCTTATGTAAGAACTTGCTGGTGATTCAAGAGGACTTTCTCCCATGTGTCTATAGTAGCATCAAACCTAGACAGCATCTTAAAAAGCAGAGAGATCACCTTGCCGACAAAGGTCCGTATAGTTAATGCTATGGTTTTCCCAGTAGTGATGTATGGAAGTGAGAGCTGAACCATAAAGAAGGCTGATCGCCGAAGAATGGATGCTTTTGAATTTTGGTGCTGGAGGAGACTCTTGAGAGTCCTATGGACTGCAAGAAGATCAAACCTATCCATTCTGAAGGAAAGCTGCCCTGAGGGCTCACTGGAAGGACAGATCCTGAATCTGAGGCTCCAATACTTTGGCCACCTCATGAGAAGAGAAGACTCCCTGGAAAAGACCCTGATGTTGGGAAAGATGGAGGGCACAAGGGGAAGGGGACGACAGAGGATGAGATGGTTGGATAGTGTTCTCGAAGCTACCAACATGAGTCTGACCAAACTGTGGGAGGCAGTGGAAGACAGGAGTGCCTGGCGTGCTCTGGTCCATGGGGTCACGAAGAGTCAGACATGACTAAACAACTAAACAACAACAACAACAACAACAACAACAACAAATGTGAAGCTCTGGAATTAATGCTTTAACAGGACCCTCACTTTCCTCTCCTGATGCGCCTTGCAGCATAGATACATTCCGCCCCTAACTTTTCCCTGCTGCTTCTATGAGCAGAGCACCATAGATCTATTTCCATATAGAGATGCACCAGGGCTCAACCCCCACCACCGCCCACCACAATTTTCCAAGGCATAAAAACACATCTTCCTCCTCTACCTTCATCCCCACCACCACCTCCCTATCACAAACAGGAAAAAATGGGGGGACTGTCTCGCGCCGCTTTGGGCAGACAGGAGATCAAAGGCGTCAAGGGGGCCGCAGCAGACAGATCGGTTCCTTTTAGTGCGCAATATTATTAGCAGAGCAATCCGCATTTTCACGGGGCATTTGTTTTTGTTGCTCTCCCCTCGCCTCCCCTCCAATTTCTCAGCATAATGGAATTTGCAGTAACCTGACACACGGATAAGAGAGACTTTCATGAGGGCTCCCCTCCCCCCTCCCCAACCCCCACTTTGCAAAATAAGATAATGCATTTCGAATTAGGTTTTAGCAAAGACTGCAGACAAATTGGGCCACGAGCGCCTGCTGGATTGATCGCCGCTGGATGGGGCTGGGAAAGAGAGTCCTTGGCAATTTGGGGTACAAACACGTGTAGAGTTTTTCCTTGGAATGGGCCTGGGTTAGGGCCATAAAGGTAAAGGGACCCCTGACCGTTAGGTCCAGTCGCGGACGACTCTGGGGTTGCGACGCTCATCTCGCTTTATTGGCCGAGGTAGCCGGCGTACAGCTTCCGGATCATGTGGCCAGCATGACTAAGCCGCTTCTGGCGAACCAGAGCAGCGCATAGAAACTCCATTTACTTTTCCGCCAGAGTGGTACCTATTTATCTACTTGCACTTTGTGCTTTCGAACTGCTAGGTTGGAAGGAGCTGGGATCGAGCAACAGGAGCTCACCCCATCGTGGGGATTCAAACTGCCAACCTTCTGATCTTTTTGCAAGCCCTAGGCTCTGTGGTTTAACCCACAGCGCCACCCACGTTAGGGCCATAGGAAGTGGCTTATACTGAGTATAGCTCAATATTGTCTACTCCTGAGTGGCAGCAGGGAGTCTCTCCCAGCCGTACCTGGAGACGCCAGGGATTGAACCCATGAGCTTCTGTACGCAAGGCAGATGCTCTGCCACTGAGCTAGGAAGCTGCTTTATACAGAGTCACACCATTGGTCCACGTAGCTGGGTATTGACTACACTTAAGAACATACAAACATAAGAAGAGTCTGCGTAGAAAAAGATGATGTGCAATAGCCTTACCAAATTTTAATCAAGGTGTGACCCTTGTGAAAATATAGAAACTGACCATAATTGCTTTAGCCCACAGGCTTGTGCTCTATGCTGCCTCCTAGTGCCAGAGTCAAGGAATTTAACATTACTTCAAACCATACGGAGATCTGCTGCCTCTTTTTTATGTTCTTAATTAAATGTGCATGTATTTCTATTTTTTTAAAAAATAGTTAACGTTTTGCTAGTAAAGTGAAGTGTCAAGTGGGCATAGTCTTCAACAGTGGCCAAGTTGTCTTGGCATCTGAAACAAAGAAACCTGCAAGCACATGCCCCTCTCCCTAGCATAGATTGCATAGAATTGTAGAGTTAGAAGGGACCCCCAAAGGCCATCTAGCTCAACCCCCTGCAATGCAGGAATCTAAGCTAAAAGTCCCTGACAGCTGGCCACCCACAACCTCCTGTAGGAATCCGTTCCACTGGTGAACAGCTCTTACCATCAGAAGGTTCGTCCTAATGTTCATTCAGAATCTTCTTTCTTGTAACTTGACTACATAGTTGCAGTTACAGGTAGGTAGCCGTGTTGGTCTGTCATAGTCAAAACAAAATAAAAAGTAAAATAAATTCCTTCCAGTAGCACCTTAGAGACCAACTAAGTTTGTTCTTGGTACGAGCTTTCGTGTGCATGCACACTTCTTCAGATACCTGCACACAAAAGCTCATACCAAGAACAAACTTAGTTGGTCTCTAAGGTGCTACTGGAAGGAATTTTTTTTACTTTTTATTTTGTTTTGACTACATAGGTTCAGGTCCTACACTCTGGACAGGGGCGTAGCAAGGGGGAGAGATGGGGGCGGGCCGCCCCGGGTTCCACCCCAGAGGGGGGGTGACACTTTTTTTAAAAAAAAGTAAAAAAAAAATTAAAAAACATTTTTTTTATTTTTTTTTAAACTTTATTGGAAAAAAGAGATAATACACACACACACACACAACCCCCACACCTCACAAAGTGGCACCATCAGAGGGGGGTGACACTTCTTTATTTTTTTTTATTTTTTTTAAAAAAATAAAATTTAACTTTATTGAAAAAAAAGAGATAATAGACACACACACAACCCCCCCACACCTTGCAAAGTGGCACCATCATTTTTTTGGGGGGGTGACTTGCTATGCCACTGGGTGCAGCTCTGCCAGTGCCGCCCCGGGTACCACCTGGGCTGGCTACGCCTCTGCCTCTGGAGCAGAAGGGAGCAAGCTTGTTCCCTCTTCCATGTGGCAGCCCTTGAGATATTTGAAGATGGCCATTGTATCTCCTTTCAATTTTTTCTTCTCCAAGCTAAACATCCCAGCTCCTTCAACCATTCCTCATAAGGCTCGGTTTCCAGTCCCTTGATCATCATGGTTGCCCTCGTCTGCACATGTTCCAGCTTGTCAACATCCTTCTTAAATTGTGGTGCCCAGAACTGGACACAGTATTCCAGGGTCTGACCAAGGCACAATAGAGTAGTACTATTACTTCCCTTGATCCGGACACTAGACTTCTGTTGGTGCAGCCTAGATTAGCATTTGCCTTTTTTGCTGTTGCTGCTGCATCACACTGTTGACTCACGTTAAGCTTGTGGTCCACCAAGACCGCTAGATCCTTTACTTATTATTATTATTATTATTATTATTATTATTATTATTATTCCGCCCTATACCCGCAGGTCTCAGGGCGGTTCACAGGACAAAAGCACAATATAAAAGCACAAAATACATAATCAAAATTAAAACAAAACAAAACCAAATAACCCCACCGCCCCCCACTAGTAAGCAAGGTGTTCCCCATCTTCTATTTATGCATCTGGTTCTTCCTGCCTAAGTGCAGAAACTTACAACTGTCCCCATTGAAATTCATTTTGTTAGTCTGTGCCCAGTTCTCCAATCAGTTAAGGTCCTCTTGATTCTAACTTCTGCGGTATTAGCTGCCCCTCCCAGTTTGGTGTCATTTGATGAGCACCCCCTTTTTGTGCTTCCTACCATGAAAGTAATTTGAAGCCGTTGCTAGGGGAAGCTTTTTCTGCAGGGGCTACTCTTTTCATGCCTGCAGGGGTTTTTATTTTATTTATTGCATCTCTTTATTTAAATCAGTAGGCATTGATTTAGTAGTCCACCCAGCTCAAGACCAACTGCTACGCTGATGGGCATTGGGTTTCCAGAATTTTAGAAAAGGAGTGTTTGCTAGCTGTACCTGAGGATGTTGGGGGCTGAACCTGGAACCTGAATTCAAAGCAGATGCTATACCACCAAGCTCTACCAGACAGGACCTTTTCAGTGTTGGCACCACACTTGTATAATTCCCTCCAGTTGGAAGCCTCTTTCTCCTCCTGCTTTGAAACTAGAATCATAGAATCATAGAGTTGGAAGAGACCACAAGGGCCATCCAGTCCAACCCCCTGCCAAGCAGGAACACTGAACTAGCACTGAAACCCTCCGGCATTTTACAATTTGTTGCTTTTGCTGCTGTCTGTCTCCCTCTCCTCTGCCCTCTCTAGAGATCAATATTCGATTTGTTTTCGACTTGCTGTTATTCCCCCCCCACAAAAAACACCCTATTTTTACAAAAAAAACCAACCATTTATTTACGATAAGCATAGATTCAATAAAAAATAATGATAAAACAAAAAAGAGAAAGGAACCTGGAACAAATTAAGTTCTTCACATTTAAATAAACATTCTTCTCCCTCAATAAACATACTTGCCTCTCTGGCCACATTTGCATTGATAATTAATTATTTTGCAGGTATTATTCTGGCATTCTGCAGAAGTACATGCGAGTATGAAAAAAAAATTGATCTGTTTTAATCATTTTTATCCATTTCATTATTGTCATGTGTTTATTATTTTTGTTTGCAGGTTTCTTTGGGGAGGGAATGTTTTCTCAAAGTGGGAAGTAAATCATTTTAACAAATAAATGTTTATAAGACCAAAGTAAAAGCCATCATAGTAACACTAGTACTTATTACTGAAACCCTGTTGATTTTTATGTATTTATTACTCCCCCTGCATAGGGCTGTGTACGGCACAGTTCGGCATTCTGTGAAAACCCAAAGATATTGAATACATCATAATATGTATGATTCCTTATCATTTTAAAATAATATCTGATGTGAGTCCCCAATGCATGGTTTTTACAATGAAAGTGTTGGATATGAACACTCCTTTTTATATATGTCAGATAACAAAAATAAATAAAAACTTCTGTAGTAACTTGGTCCAAGGGTGAGGGTGGATATAAATAAATCTAACAAATAAATAAGAAATATTAAGAAATCATTGTGATGCTTGGTTTCAGGTGCAGAAACGTCTTGGGCTACCACTGGCATAGGCACTCTGCACATGCTCAGTCCTAATAAAAGACCTTCACAATTTTCTGGGGTCAAATAATGGGATTATTCTATTGCAGATTCTATTCTAAGGTTTGTATGAACTGGTTTTAAAATATATATATATTTCGCAAACCATCTAGAAGTCTGTTTTGACCTTAAGTGGTTTGCAAATATAATAATCATAATCATAATCAGCCTTTGTAGGTTCTGGCTAGAATAAACCCTTAGTCCTTTCCAAGTGATCTGTTTGTTAGTAAACAGAGACAGCAGCCCAGTATTATAAAACTGAAAACTTAGCTCAAGTGGGAGGTGGAATTCCGAATATGGAACAGATGGAGGGAGCGTTGCAGAAAGAAATGGAAGAAGGGAGAAAATCTGCTTTGTTCTGTTGATTAAATAAACAGCTTAGACTAACAACAAACAGTTTCTGGCTATCCCAAGACTTTCTCGCTCCCCTCCCCCAACCCCCCAAGTCCCCACATCTTGAAGCAATCAGCAGCTGAAAAGAGTCTCGTCCCCCTGGCATCTCAGGTTAAAGAAGGAGGTCCAGGAAAATGTGGTAGAGCCATTACACGAAACCTGAGATGCGTTCATCGGGGACTCCAATTGCCATCGCATTAGGATTGATTGGAGACCAGCAGTACCGTAATGACCCGGAAAGAGGGGCACCCGGCGATTGTTCTTTCGCGTCTCCCGCTCTCCGCCTCTAGCTTATTCTTCCTCTCCCTTTTCCAAGCCGAGAGGTTTATGTTACCGAGAGCGGCTCTCCTCTTTTCTTGTTGTGCAAATTGTGCTTGAGGAAAGTAGAAAAAGATCCGTACAATCCACTTATTATGCCAAGGGGGTTGCAGGGTTTGGAATTCTTTTCAGAGTCCTATGGGGAAATTATAGTGGAGAAAATATAAATTAAAGAGGCGAAGGGGTTGGAATGAAGCCTTTAGGTAGGCTTTTTTAAAAAAACACAAAGGGGATTGCTATTTTAATTAAGCGTCTGTTGAGATTTCCTAGTGGTGGGGTGAGGCTCTGAACTGCGTGGAAACTTAGCCGAGGCGCAGTGCAATCCTATACATGCCTGCTCAGAAGCAAGCCCTGTTGAACTCACTGGGACTTACTTCCAGGCAAGTAAATACAGGATTGCGGTCTCAAGTGACAAGTTCTCGGCTTCTTTCTTGCTGCAAAGCCGGAGAGGGGGCCCCGATTCGGAAACGCACGGACTTGGAGGAGAACCCTATTGCTTTCAATGGCGATTTACTTCCAGGTAAACGAATTTGGCATACGGGATGCGAGAGTAAAGTCGCTTAAAAAAAAGAAAAGAAGTAGGATACGATCCAGGCAAAATTTAGAGTCTCCTTTAAATTTGCAACCCAGTCCCGAGTGTTTCCATTTAGAAATCCCATTGAGTTCAATGGCGCTTTGCCTCCAGGTAAGCGTGGTTTGCAGCAGCAAACGCGTGTTTACAACCCCTGCACTCCTTGGCAGGCTTTCCTAGGAAGAGCACGCTCCACCGGCTCTTAAAATTGGTTTTACTTATGAGTAAGCACGTATAGGAGATCGGCCTGGGTATCCCTCCAGTTCAAATGAGTTTTTCTCAGAAAAACCCACCTAACTCGATGGGGCTCCTTCTCCCACCACAAGCTAAGTGAGCACTAAGACCGAGCAACCTGCCCTGTGCGTGTCTACTCGGAAGTAATCCCCACTTGATTGGGGGGGGGAATCACTCCCAGTGGGGGATTTACTTCCAAAGAGACGTGCCTTGGATGCCGCGCAGGACCAGAGGCGCGATCCACACGCTCTTCGCGACTCGCCGCCTGGAACAATATCTCCGCTTCTTCGAGGGCAAGTCGGAACGCAATCGCGGATTAATTCGGAGCAGAGTTCTTTTTTTAAAAAAAAAAGCGGAGTCACAAAAAAATTGGTGATTTTGTATATCTACCTATTTGAAGCTGTAAATTTATTATGTTACAATACGGGCGTTTTAATTCCCCTTCCTCCAGTGACCTAATTGCGAAAGTTTTGAAGGAGAAGAAGTGGTGTGTTTTAGAAGCGGAGCAGGAGGGGGAATCGGAGGTTGCTCGCTGGCTCAGGAGAGAGAGAGAGGCGAGTCTGCTGTGCGATTTGCGCCAAAACAAACCGGCCCCGCCTGGTCTGGCTTTAACTGCAGCTCACTGGATAATGAACTCCATCTTTCCAAAGCGAACTTAACTGTTTATTTAGTGTCACCCCGCATTACCATCACGGGCACTTTCCTCTGAACAGAAGGAGCTGGAGGCTTTCTCCACCAAAAAGGAAATTCTTTTTAGCTTAGACAGACTTCAGCATCCAGGATGTACATTAGTGGCGCACAGGAGGAGGAGGAGGCGGTGCTGCGCCCTTGGCTGATTTTCACGTTGATTGAAACCTCTGAAAGAAAGAGAGGAGGAATAAGGTGGGCGGAGGACGGAAATCTGGGCGGGGGGGGGGGAAGCAACGGGTGGGGGAAGGCACGTGCACTATTACCTGGGCTACAAGTCTCCGCGTCCCGGTATTCTGGAGCTCGTCTCCATCCTCCCTTTGATCTGGACTGGCTTCTGTTTTCGCTCCGGTTCCGGCCCGCAGAGGACGCGCGGATCCAGCCCTGTTTAAGCACATTCCTTGAAACTGGCGGGGGAGGGAGCGCCCAGGCGGCGGCATATTTATTTGACTGTGAGGAATAACCCCCCACTGTGTTCAATGGGGCTGAACTTTTCCCTGGTAAGCGCGACTTAATTTTACAGCCTGGAATGTGCGCGTGTAGACCTCGCCCCCCTGGAAATCAATGAGAATATATCGACATTTTGCAGGGAAAATAAAGACCCCCCTCCCCATATATGTGTACACTTCAGGGAGGGGGGCTGGATCGTGCCCCGGTTCCTGTGCACGGAAGTAAAACAAGATTTCAGTGGGAGGGGAGCGATTCCAAAAGGAAACGTTTTTAGGTTTAGGGGTGTAAAAGAGATGGGAAGGGGAATCACATGATCTCTTATAACCCATGGGGGGGGGACAACACGTTTTAGTGACTATAGACAGGATGGGGCTTTTGTGTGCAACATGACCTTAATCGTGGGGACCGCTGCTTCTTTGAGAGTTTGTGGGAACCCTCTTCAATGGCGGCCTTGCATGTTTCCCAGGGTGTGTGTGTGTGTGTGTGTGTGTGTGAGAGAGAGAGAGAGAGAGAGAGAGAGAGAGAGAGAGAGAGAGAGAGAGAGAGATGGGTACTGACACCAAAATTAAGTCCCCCTTTCATCAGGGAAGCTGGTTCATTGCTGTTTTCCGAAGGCATAGAATCCTATAGAATCACAGAATTGTAGAGCTGGAAGAGGTGCAGAGGGTCATCTAGTCTAACCCCTAATCGAACGCGGCTTGCAGCTCCTCTGCAGGATGCCAGACGCCACCATGGGGCGAGATGGGGCCAGTGGAGAGAGAGAGATGTCTATTCCAAGCCTGTGAAGCAAACCCACAGGGCATTTAAGCCCCAGCCACTCCCACCTGGCTGGCTGGCTCCCTTCCCTTCCCAAATCAGCCTGCTTAGGATCGGACTTGGAGGGCAGAAGGTGCCCAGTTCGATCCCCGGCATCTCCGGCCTGAAACCCGACGAGCCGCTGCCAGTCAGTGTAGATAATACTGGCCAAAGGGGACCAATTGTCTGATTCAGTATATAAGGCAGTTTCCATGGATGCTTCAGTTGAAATTCCTGCGTTGCAGGGTTGGACTAGATGACCCTCGGATCCCTTCCAACAATTCTATGATGTTCCATACTGACTTTCCAGCCGGGAGACTGGCTACTTTGTCATCCCGAACCTCATGTCCCGTTTAAAAAGGTCGCAGTCCTGAATTCTGGCAAGAGGAAGTCCCCTTGGAACAGGGGTTGGGGTTTTGCTGTAGGGGAGAAAGGACGGGGCAGCTCCCGCTTTATTTTAAAAACCTGAAATGTTCGCTGCTGCCTGGGATTTCTGCGAAAACCCTCAGGGGCTTTTCTTCCCACTGGCTACCGGGGAAAGCAGCTCAGTGAAGCGGTGGTGGTAACAGATTTTGGAAGCCTCTCCAGTTCAGCCCTCACCTCTGCCACGAACTCGGGATGCGTCCTTGGGCAAGTTATTTAACCCGCCTTCAGACTTCACAGCTGAGGAGAACCGGCAGGTGGAGAAGGCACCGGTGACCAGCAACATTTCCCCCCCCCTCTGGCTCCTGCACGTAACGCCTGAAGGGAGGGAGCCTGCGTGGAATCTGGAATCCTGTACACGCGAATGCTCCTTTGCCTTCAGACGTTACTGCTGTAAACGGGGGTACCGGTAGCTACTCAGCGCTCACCATGTGAGCCAACTGCTAGGGGCCAATAAAATATTTGAGGAGGCGGGTTCCCCCAAAGTTGATGGGCATTCCCATTCACATGGTGTCCGTTCACCGCGTTGCGTGATTGATTGTGCGGGGCAGTACTGTGCTTACTTGCCCCCCACCGCCCCAATATTTTATTCAAATTGGCACCCCTAGGCGCTGACATCTGGCTTGTTCTGCCTTACCGGTTAGTATAAGTGGCGACGAGGGAGCCTTCCTTCTGTATTCCAAAGTGCGTGGAAGCCTCCTGAAGGCACTTCGTTCAGACGTTCGTTCCTGAACACGCGTCTGAACACTGGGACTGCAACCAGAGCAGCCGCTCATCTCCTGCCCTTGCGCCGCTGAAACACATGCAGGGGCGCACAATCATTCCTCCACTCACACACACACATATTTCCTAGAATCTTAGAGTTGGGAGGGACCCCAAGGGTCATCTAGTCCAACCCCCTGCAATGCAGGGATTTATTGCATTTATTAATTGCCTTTATAGCCCATCATTTTCTTCAAGGAGCTCAAGGTAGCGTACGTGGTTCCTCCCCCTCCTCATTTAATCCCCACAACATCCCTGTGTGGTAGGTTAGGCTGAGAGGCAGAGGCTGGCCCAAGCTCAGCTTCATGGAAGAGTGGGATCGGAAACTTTATTTCTCCCAGGTCCTAGTCCTACTTGTACGCGCTCTGGCTTTCTGGAAGAAATCTCTCCTCTCCCATGAACTGTTTCCTTGTGGTTTGATTGCAAAACGCGACGCGCGGAATGCGTGGGGATGGCGTTACGGCGGGGCGTTTTGGGAAGAGCTGAAAACGCGCATCTTTCAGCACAAGGCCGGGGAGCCTGTGGCCCTTCAGATGTTGTTAGCCTCCACTTCTCCCCGTCCTCTCTGACCAGCCGGGCCTGATGCGGCGCTGCGGTCCATCTGGAGGAGCCACCGCGGGCTTCCTGGCGACGCTCCCCTCTTTCCTGGGCTCCTCCAGAGCTCGCAGGGTGACACCCGCTTTGTTTTCACAGGTGTCTGGAGGGCAGCGATGGCCAGCCGGCCCCCCGAGACTCCTTCGGGGGTTTTCTTCCTCTCCCTCCTTTCAGACGCTTCCCCCCCCCCCAAAACGCTTTTCAGCGATGGCGCGGTGGACGCGTCTCCAAAATAGCGCCCCTCTTCTCTTTCAGTGGTTTTGATTTTTCAGGGGAGGAGGAAGCGCAGAGAGGGAGGAAAGCAGGAAAAATGAGAGCTAAAGGGGTTGTGTGAGAGAGAAGACAAGTCCTTTATTGTTTAGAAATAAGCCAAGCCTCCGCACCCCTCCTTTCTTTCCTTCTTTTTTCTCTCCCGCTCCCTCCCCGCGTCTCTCTCTCGCTCTCTTTCCTCTGCGCTTAGCAGCTCAGAGAGGGTGAGATCCGGTATCACGTTGCAGATTCCCACTAAAGATAACGAAATGTGATCTATTTTTCAGAGCGGCAAGTGGATGGGAACGAAGCCGTCCACGACAGAAAACTCATTTGCTAATGGGCTCGGTTTTGGGTTTCCTTCGCGTCTCCAGGGTCGGAAATCGCTGGAGTTTTGGGTTACTGGCCGCACTTATAACTGGCCGCATTCTGCAAATCCCCTTTTCTGCTTTAATTAATTAAGGAGCAGCGCCGATCATTCCCCAGAAACCAGTCTACCCTGGGCTCTTTCCCCCAGGCCGCGCACCAATAAGATCTTGTTTACGTTCTGCATTTGGAAGAAAGCAGGCCCGAAAGGTGGGCAAATTTCTCGCCAGCCTTTTCCACCCCCCACCCCCACAACTCCGCCCAAACCACAGATGCGTGCCTTATACCCGTGGACAGTTCAATTTCACGCTGCAAATCGATTTTCGAAGGTAACAGGCTTCGGATTGTCCACAAAATTCTGCCACTTACGCCCCACGGAGGTTCCTGAGTTTTTTTGTTTTAAAAATAAAAATAAAAATCTAGCGTCCATTCATAAAGAAATTTACGCCCCATCCTGTGGATGTTTATTTATTCAGGAGAAAACTCCCCTGAATTCAACAGTTTGTTCTCCCTACGTGTGCTTAGTAGGGTCGAAGTGTAAAATGTGTGTGTGTGTGTGTGTGTGTGTGTGTGTGTGTGTGTGTGTGTGTGTGTGTGTGTAGAACAGTCCTCTGTTCACAAACTGGGTGCACTGGGTTGAAATTGGGCGTAGCATCATCTGGCGAGGAGACTAAGGATGCAGTCCTGACCTGTACTTACCTGAGGGAAATAAACTCAATGCGCCTTCTGAGTAGAAGGGGGTTATTGTGCCACACTTACCTGGGAGTAAATGTCCCAGTTCACACAGTGGATAAGCATGTGTATAGGATTGAACTGTCAGGCAGAAGCCTTTAAAGGGGGGGGGGTAATATCAATAGAATTTTTGGGGCGTGTAAACTGTCTTAATATAGCACAAGTAGAAGCTGTTTTGTGCAATAACTTAAGGTGTTGAACACACACACAAACAACTGCTAAGTAGTGTCTGTCGCTTAAAATGTTTATACTGTACTTTATATGGGATTTTGTATATTTCATAAGCACTCCAGCCTATTACACCTAAGCTAGCTTATCAGATGTGATCGTAATGACACTTGCATTTCAGGGAGAAATTGCTCACGATGTTCGTGGCAGAAAGAAAACAATTCCTGCCAGCCGAATTTACTTCCAAGTAAATATGCTTAGAATCCGAGGCTCTTCTTTATTTTTTGGTTTTTTTAATCAGACTTTCCCATTAATCATGCACTGTGACAGGAGGACTGGTCCTGAACTTATGCACAATTACTCGGGAGCAAATCCCATTAAACTCGGCGAGGCTTCCTACTTCTGCGGAGACGTGCAGAGGTGTGGATGGGATCTTGCCTCTCTGCCTCCTCTTCAGGGGTGTTTAGACTTACCTTTGAGGAGAACAAGAGAGCAGGGAGCGGGACCACGTCGAATAGGCTCTCTATCTGGCACCCGGAGGGAGCCGCCGCCCCGCGCGCGTGGACTTCCACGCGGCGGCTCGCTCCTTTCAGACGTTTGCGCCGTACACGTGGACGCCAGGGAGAGGGTCTAGTCGGCGCGAACGCACGCGTATTTTCCTTAGCGGCGCATAGAAAAGCTGTTTTTGTAAACGGGCTCCGCGGAAAATGCGCCTGCGGAATATTAAAACAACAGTCGGGTGACCCGATATTTCAAATGATTATTTATAGCAAATTCTTTTCTCTGAAAAGGCTCAATGAAAAACAACAACGCCGCAAAGGTTTTTCTCCAAACCACCCGCCGGGAGGGACGTCAGGGCTCTGCGCTTCTCCTTTCGGCTAGTTGGTAAATTTGCAACGCGATTCCATATCCGCCTTTTTTGCGGTCTGATTTGGAGAAGTGAAAGGGACTGGTTTTTATAAAACAGCAAGTGATGATGACCGTCCGCAGTTCGCTCTCGGGTGCAGGACTCCAAGCATCAGGTTAGAGACCCCCTTGTGGCGCAGGAAAGCTCTCGGTCTCTACGTTCCCTTGTTTATAAAAGCGAATTATTTAATCTCCGCATTAGGAAACAAATATAACTTTTTGTGGCTCGTCGGCGATTGCAGCAGAAACAGAATGATTTGCAATATAAATGAGACTTAACTGAGCGCAAGACGACGCTGAAATGACTTGTTTACTCGCAAGGAACACCGCTCTTGCGTCCTGAACGAGTTAGGCGAAAATCAGCCCGGGAAGAAACCAAAAGCGGACTTTAAACTGCCAAGTATTCTCTGCAGAGCCGGATATAAATGTTTTGGGGGTGTGGGTGTAAGTGTTGGAGGGTTATCCACAAACACACAACACACACACGGAGATTAATCCAGAGCGCTGTTCGTAGCCGACTGCAGCTAGATAGCATGTGGGCTCTGATGATATATTTATAACCGGTACTTTAAAGAGAATCCTCATCTCGTCCAGTGCGGGAGCTACAGAATGATAAATCCCGTGTTTGCTTCTCAGACGTTTGAAAAGGATCCCAGGGGAGGGAAGCGGGTTGAGGGGGTTGGTGGCAGCAGACAAATAGCTGTCAGGCCGGAGAGAGAGTTATCTCCACCAATTTGGTTCAGATCTGTCTTTCGCCTCGCCCGCCAGTCCTGCAGGTATAATCTGTCAGACCTTTGGCCTCTTTTTTTTTTTTTTAAGAAGACTTAAAAAAAAACAACCCCTCCTGTCCTTATTTTAAAAGCATTAGCCGCGGTAAACATCCATTTAGCAAACACCTCTTTGAGAGAGGCATTTTTTTCCGGGGGGGGGGGAGGAAGCTTTCCAATCTCTCTCTGCTAATGGGAGGGGGAAAATATTTTGCGCATCTGTTATAGACTTTGGGGTATGTTGGGGCATATAATTTTGTGTGTGTGTGGAGAGAGAGAGAGAGAGAGAGAGAGAGAGAGAGAGAGAGAGAGAGACGCCTTTCTAAAGGGTCCCGTTCCGGTCCCCACGCAGCTGCCTTGTCAATAAGAAGTCCGTTCCAAGTCGAGACAGTTTCGGCTGGCAGGACATTCATCGCAGCAGCTTCTCTGAAGGCATCACGAGGACCAAAATAAAGTGGGGAAAAGTACCAGACACGCGGGCAGCGCCCTCAGATCGGGTGGGACAATTAGTTGCACCGGCCGAGGGGAGGGGAGATAGAGATTGTCTCTCTATATGCATATTATATCCACACGCATAAAGTGGTGTAATGGTGCCAGGCTGAATAAAATGGGGGGGGGGCTGATCACAGGACACATACACCATTTGACTGGCAATGCCCATCAACTTGTAGGGAGCTGACCCCCTCAAAATATTTTATTGGGGAGGGAAGGGCCAACTGCCCCTAAGTGGTGGCTCCTATGCAGTAGCGCTTTCAGAAAAAGATGGGGGGGGCAGAAGTTCTCCAGGACCCCGCTTTTCAGACTGAGCAGGAGGGGTCCCACATCTTGAAGTCACCGAAAAGAGAAAGATCCGCCCCAACACTCAACAGTGACCACTCCGTGATGCACCGCCACGGCGCTCGGACCTCATTTCTCTGGCTTAAGGGCACTTTCTGCAAGATCCAGAAAGATGAGAAGAACCGGATTCAATTTAGCCCCAAACGAACGGGCTTCTCGAGTGTGCAAAAGAAAATCCGGCCCCGTTTTCAGACCTGACGGTCAAAAGGCAGGACGCAAAGGTGTCTCTGCCTTGTGGCTTCATAATACCGAGGCACAGAGCAGACAGACCAAGGCGCAGGGGATGTTTGACCGGCGCAGTCGTTTTCGGGAGCAAAGAGGATCCTATGCATTTACACGTAACAGGGGCACGCAGATTGGCGTGCAAACAGATCGAGGAGTAGTGGGCCTTCTTTCTGCGGACCCGAGTTGGGTCATTTTAAGGCTGTGGAATTAAGGATCTTAGGCGCAACCGCTGTCTTTGGATGGCAAATGCGAGTTTCTTCAAAATGTGTCCTCCTGGCAACACATTTGGCGGGGGCTCTTGATCATCCCGGACTTCTGCCCTCGAAGCCTCCCTCCGAAAACCCCACTGCATGGATCCAGAGGCCGAGGTGGCAGGCACAGGTGGTCACCATGGGCAATCTGGTCTTATAAAGCTAGTAACCAGAGCTTTTTGGGTCGGTGGGTTTGTGGACAGAGAATCATCGCAGAAAAGCCTGATGTATTTTAAATCTTCTTCCACATCCACTGTATAACTTCTTGGTGAGCAGTTGTATACAAACACTGCTGCCTGCATGCTTTCCCTTTTATTCCTGCGAGTAAAAGGGGGAGAGAGAAAACGGCGTAAAAGAAAAGAAAAACTGATAGCCAAGCATTCCGGATGCCACCCCCACGAATATCTCTGATCTAGGCAGGCTCTACAGGGGTTACAGCCCTCTTACTGCGGGAGAAGGACACCCAGGGCTTCCTCAGCCGCCTCCTAACATCTAACTTCACGGGGTTTGTTATAGTCACCGTCGCCGTGCGTGTGAGTGTGGTCTCGCGTTCCCACTACAAACGAAGTGGGCGAGCAACACAACACGTGTACAGATTCCAACCTCTACGACGTTCCGATGGAAGGAATATGACCCGGTTAGAAGAGTCAGTTAGGATATATAAACATCAGCCCAACCAAGGACAAAAACCACATCTCAGGTCTGATTCACAAACCTAGTGAGCCGCGGGTGAAAACCAATAATTGTTTTCTTGAGCGCTAAAGGAAGCCTAATGCTGCGATCCTATACATGCACCGGGGAGTTTTAAGTAACAACCAGCATTCATAGCATTGCGCCTGAACGCTGAAGCTCAAACCACGCAGAAGCAAAAAAAAAGGGGGGGTCAATGTAACAAGGGGGTATTGATGGAGGGGGCGCTGGGACTATGCCCGCAAAGCATCCTAAGTAGTAAAAAGCGCGATACAAATGCTAAAGCATTATTATTATTCGTAGTTGGGGAAGGGTCGTAGCCCCGTGGCAGAGCATCTGCCTGAGACCCCCTACTCGAGACAATGGACAGCCGCTGCCAGTCCATGTAGAGTAGAGTAGACGACACAGATCTGATCTGGACGCAGCAGTCAGTGGCCTGACTCAGCAAGAGTTCCTAGTTGGGAATAAATTGGACGGCTGACATCTACCGGACTTTGCTTCTAAATACAAAGGTGTGGGATCCAAATAGACGCGCGAATGGTTTTTAGGGGTGTGGGGCGACCACCCGTCATGCTTAAGTACCCTTACTTCGAAGCAAGTCCCCATTCTCCCTACTTTTTGCTGCAGCATCCGACTAACACCGTTATCCCTCTGAACGTGGGAACGTAGGACGGCCTTATAGTGCTTCAGCAGGTTTTGGGGAGTCCAGGAGTCTCTCCCAGCCTTTCTTGGAGCTGCACCCGCATGCAAGGCAGATGCTCTCACATTGAGCTGCGGTCCTTCTCCTAGCCCAGCGGTACCCAACGCGGCGCCCTCCATAGATTGACGGACTATAACTCCCATTATCCATGACCACCGGCCAAACTGAGGCAGATGGGAGTTGTAGTTCAACAGCACCTGGAGAGCACCCCATTGACTACCGCGGCCCTCATCGGTCTTCAGTCCCTCTGGTGTTGTTTTTTGCGGACCTCTGGGAGTCCTGCCTGAGTAGATGCACCTCAAAAAGCATTCTCTCCTCATAAGCGCCGCTGTTGGTCACTTATCGTCTCCAAGATAAGCACAGCTCATAAAAGGCTCTCCGTTTTGTCCTTTTCGGCAGCGCTGCTGCTGCGCTTATCTCGCCCTCATTGTCCTTATCTCCAGCCCTGCCCTTGCTACTGACAATGGATTACCTTTGTTTGGAGAGTCTCTAATTGTTTCTCCCTCCCTTCCCCAAATCATCTTCCTCCTCCAGGAGGAACCTCCTAATTGCTTTTTGAACCAAAATGAGGATTAGCAGAATTCAAGGGAGGGCGCGGGTGGCTACGCGCAGTGCAGAAAATACGGTAAGACAATTCTGACACCACCCCCAACCCCGACTAGAGTTGCAGCAGCTCCCCATAACATACTAAGTTGGTCGCGAGCCCCATTGAACTCAAGTGACAGCTGTTTCCGAGTCACCATCCACAGAATCGGGCAGCATAATAATCATTGGCGTTTTTACTAGGAGGGGCAGCTCTCGATGGATGGGGGGGGGGCCCACGTCCCTGATTAATATGCTGAGGACAGCAGCTTCATTAGGGGGGGTGGGTCTGCATTTCAGTTTACTCGGATATAACCTGCGCTTCGTTCAGCGCGCCTGACTTCAAGGACAGGATGCGCAATTACGCGGCCATCAGGTCAGATTGCAAGAGGACCGGAGACGCTTACTCCAGAGTCATTTTGTGAAGGCCGCGTTGGAAGGAGTGTTTCAGCTCGGTACCGTTCGTTCCAGAGCGGATCGCGGATTTTAAATAGGCCTAACTCCGTCTGCACAGGCGAAATATGTGCTGGTTCGATTCTAGTACCTATTTACTTAACGTCGACAGGGTGCCCTTTCTATCACCTTACGTTTGGAGGCTGTATTGACGGCAGGGGCATCGCTTTTCGTGATGTAATTGGAATACGCGCGCTCCCGCGTCCGCTCCTGGCATAATTCGAATTCCCACCAATTTACACGCAGAGAGAGAGAGAGGCCTTCTGCAACACAACTCCTGGTGGCAGTCCAAAGGCATCGCTTTTAAGCTTAACCTCTTTGAATGAAAAAAAAAGAGAAAGAAAGTAATATGTATTTCCGAGGAGGGTGGTGATTAATAAATGAATGAAAGAATAAATAACAATAAGATGCCCACCCTGCCTCCCTAGCCTCTTAAGACATAGTTATGGCGCTCCTTTCATTATTTATCGCGCGCCATAAGCTATTCATCAGGGGCATCATTTATTCATTCTCAACATTAAGGTAATTAAATATGAGCTCACCGGGAATGAGCAGGTCTGAAAAAAAAGGCGGGGGACGACGACGGAGGGAGAGGAGGGTTGCTGGTTTGCTGGCTGGCTGGCTGGCTAGCGCTAGAGGAGAGATGGGCCAGCAGAGGAAGGGGGAGAGAGGACTGCTGGGTTGGGTATGGGTGGGTTTCTTTTTCTTTTTTCTTCTTAAAAAAAGAGAGTCTGCAATAATTGATTTGCACAGAGTTTAGTTCCCCTTAGGTGACACTTGAGAAGCAGCTCGAATTGCAGGGTCCTGACGTGTCTCCCCTCTGGAGGGAGGAGGAGGAGGAGGAGGAGGAGAGAGCGAGAGACCAAGAGCCGCCCTATCTGTCTCCTTCGCCTTTCTTCGCCACTCAGTCGGCCACTCGGCTGCAGCCAGAGCCACAGCGAAGCGGACCTTGCCAAGCCCCCGTCGCCAGCGCCCGCTCTCTCGCTCACCAACCAACCAAGCAGGCCGGAGCCTCGCCGGGCCGCGCCTTCCTTTGGCTGCTTTTTTTCTTCTGCGTCCTGGGCGGCGCGCGCTCTCGCTCTCCCTCTCCCGGGCGCAGCTGCTGCTTTGCTGGACGCGCGTTCCTATAGGGCGCTGCAAACATCCAATCCAAGGGAGCCCGGAGGACGACGGGGCGGCTTTCAGCTTGGCTGCCGTCGGAGATCCCGACACAAAAGTTTCCTGCGCCTGCAGCGACAGCGCCGGAGCATCCAGTTCCTTTGCGCCTCGCTTGCTGGGTTTTGTCGGGGACGCTTTTGCTCCCTGCTTGGATTCGCCAAGGGTCTTTTTGGAGTTTGCGCCTCGCGGCTGTTCTTGGGGGTGAGTCTCTGCGCGCCTCCCCTTCTTCTGCCTGTGTGGGGAGGGGGGCGGCGCCCAGCGCTGCTTTTTCCTCTCTCCCCCCCCCACTCCTCCGGTCCTTCTGCCGGTTCCGGCCAGCTAAGCGAGCGCCGGGTGGCGGGCGCCCCGTCGGCGGCTCGGCGCCCCTGTCGCCATGTCCATGCTGCCGTCTTTCGGCTTCACGCAGGAGCAAGTGGCGTGCGTCTGCGAGGTGCTGCAGCAAGGCGGCAACTTGGAGAGGCTGGGCCGCTTCCTGTGGTCGCTGCCCGCCTGCGACCACTTGCACAAGAACGAGAGCGTGCTGAAAGCCAAGGCGGTGGTGGCTTTCCACCGGGGCAACTTCCGCGAGCTGTACAAGATCCTCGAGAGCCACCAGTTCTCTCCGCACAACCACCCCAAGCTGCAGCAGCTGTGGCTCAAGGCCCACTACGTGGAAGCCGAGAAGCTGCGCGGCCGGCCGCTGGGCGCCGTGGGCAAGTACCGTGTGCGGAGGAAATTCCCCTTGCCCAGGACCATCTGGGACGGCGAGGAGACCAGCTACTGCTTCAAGGAGAAGTCCCGGGGCGTCCTGCGCGAGTGGTACGCCCACAACCCCTACCCCTCGCCCCGGGAGAAGAGGGAGCTGGCCGAAGCCACCGGCCTCACCACCACCCAGGTCAGCAACTGGTTCAAAAACCGCAGGCAGCGCGACCGAGCGGCGGAGGCGAAAGAGAGGTGGGTGCTGCTGTTTTGCAAGTCGGAGGAGCGGAGGGGGCGACCAAACTTTGTGTGTGTGTGTGTGTGTGTGTGTGTGTGAGAGAGAGAGAGAGAGAGAGAGAGAGAGAGAGAGAGAGAGAGAGCGCAAGTCCAGCTAAACGCGCTGAGACTTGCATCCGAGTAAGCACGCGTAGGCTCTCGCTATCCGGAATGATCCATAAGATAACGTAAGGTAGGATTCAGCCACAGGTACGCACTTTTGCATCGCAGTCTTATACATGTCTATTCAGAAGTCAGTCTCGTTTGGGTCTGTGGGGCCTTAAACCCCCCCCCCCCAAAGTATGTTGGATATATCGTTGGAGCCTAAATTTATGATGATTTATATAGGAAATCTTAACTTTGGCTGGATGGTATCCTATATTCATTACCAACTATGCCAAATGATCATTCCTAGCGTTTATAATAACAGCAATGATTTTATTATTTATACCCCCAGCCACTCTGGGCCGCATACAGTACATATAAAAACGTAGCAAAACGTCAAAAACTTACCGATACAGTTTACCATCCCCACTGATTTTTAGGCTGCAATGGTATTACCTGGAATAATAATAATAATAATAATAATAATAATAATAATAATAATACCCTCTCCTAAAGGACTTGCCTCTCAATAGACATGCCTAGGAGGAGGATCCTAGTGACACAGTTCAGTGGGACTTGCTTCTGAGTGGAAATGGTTAGGATTGCATCTTGCCACCCTGACCGTGAAACTCATTGGGCCTTCAGGGCTCAGATGGGCCTGGATCGTGTCCCTAGGGGCTCTTACTCTCTTCTGAAATCTGCACACAGCCTACTGTGTCATGTTAAATACCTGTTAGTCAAGAGTACTAACAGGTACCCCATAGAAATAGTATGGGTGCCCCATAGAAAGGCGGTGTCTTGGTGAAAGCGGGCCTTTTCAAAACCTCCTCAACGCCTTCCCTTTTTCTTCCCTTGACTGTTGCTTCCAAACTTCTCCTTCCTCCTGTTATGTCCTGAGGGAGGAGAATGAAAATAATCACACCCTTTGCCGCATTTTCCTGATGTGGAGTTGTTACAGCTTCTGGCGCTCAGCACAAATAAACGTCACTGCAGTTCTGTTTGGCCTGGGGGGGGGTATGCAAATATATATATATATATATATTGAAAGGACAAGATAACTGGAAGGCCAAGATTTGCAGAGTGGCAGCTGCGCCAGTCTCTTGCAAGAAAACAAATCAGAGTCTTTTGTCACCTTAAAAGACTACACATTTGTCAGGGCAGAAACTTCTGTGGACTGAAGCCCACTAACCAGACCAGCACATCCTGCAAAAAGTCCCATTTGCACCTCTGTTCCCCATTTCCTTTCCTCTCTGGTCCAGAGTTCCCTGTACTTGACAGAAGCTATCCTGATTCTTTTGCTGCCCAGTAATGCTCCCACTCTCCCCTTTAATCCTCTCTTTCTCTCTCTCTGATTCCCACTCCTCCAATTCCAGCAAAAGCCCCCTTCACATTAGATACATCTCCCAAGCTGCAACAGGGTGAGGCATGTGAGCAAAGGAAATAAAAGTGACCAGGAATAACACCCCCTCTTGTTTATGGTTCCGCTGGGTTTATTGTGGGGTCAGCGAAGTCTCCAGCCTGGAGTGTTGTGTCTCAGTTTGGCACTGTTTGAAAACCCAAACTAGCTCCCTGGTGAGTCTGCCAGCCACCACATCCCTTTTGGAGTAGGTTTTTTTTTAATTAAAAAATAAAATAAAAATAAAAATTTAAAGTACTGGAAGTCAAAGAGGTGAGTGAGAAGGGTGATAGGGGAAGCCGGAAGAGGACTTTGCAGCTGGAGTCTCCTAAGCCTGTTTGAGCAAAAGTAGGTCTCGATGTTCTCGGCTTGCTTACTCCTGAATTAGTGTGCGTCCGAGAACGATGGTAGGAATGTGCTTGTGATTTTTTAAAAAAATATAAAATAGCCAGCAATAGGTTAGACAGGAGGTCAACTCAGCAAGCCCACGTGCTTTTACATATGCACACAAAGGCTGCAATCCTCAACACACTTTTATAATAATAATAACCAAGTTGAAAAAATAAATCATGGAATTAGGATGAACTCTAACCTCAGTTTCCCCCACAGATCAGCCTTGGGTTGCATTCCCTTACCTGGGAGTAAGCCCCATTGAATGCAGTAGGGCTTAACTTCCGAGTAAGCAAGCATAGGCTGATGGAGCAGTCTCCAAAGCGCTCTCTCCTCCTGTGAAAGGCTGTGGGCAGACTTCCCCCACTCCTAATAATAATAATAATAATAATAATAATAATAATTTATTTGTCATTGCACCAGTACAAGCACACGCTATACCAGTGCAACGAAATTGCAAGCCATCCCGTAAAAGAAGAGGGGGGGGGAACAAAACAAAACAAAACAAAACAAACACACACACACACACACACACACACACAAAAGCACAAAACACACACACACACAAGCCACACATACACACAACACAACTCTCCAAGGTCACATCATTTGGTTATGTCATTTAAGAAGGCTATGGCTCTTGGGTAGAAGCTGTTCTTCAGTCTGTTTGTTTTTGCTCTGATTGTTCTGTATCTTCTACCTGAAGGCAGTGGCGCAAAGAGACCATATCCCGGGTGAGATGGGTCATCTAAAATATTGTTCACCTTTTTAAGGCAGCGGGAACTGTACAGTTCTTCCAGAGAGGGGAGAGGGTGACCAACAACCCTTTGGGCTGTCGATATGACCCTCTGAATCATCTTTTTCTCCCTGGCTGTGCAGCTGGAGAACCAAGCACAAATACAGTATGTAAGAATGCTCTCTATGGAGCCTCGGTAGAAGGACACCAGCAGTCTCTCACTCAGGTTATTCTTCTTTAAAAGTCTGAGGAAGTCTAGCAGACCGCGAGGGGGTTAATCAAAGGAGCTGGATGGGTGAGGTTATAGGGAGTCGTTTATCTTCCTTGCAACCCCAGCCACACCCCGCTTAAATTGACGTACTTGACTTTAGGAAGGTTTACATGTGTTTAGGATTAGGGTGTCAGTCCCATTGATGACTCCCAGATCCTCCCCACACAAAACTCGGCAGTAGGTGCAGAAATGGCCCCCTAGTATCATAATAATTCATGCATTATCCAAGTCCGGGGGAACTTATTTCCACCCGGTTTTACGCGGCGGAGTGGGATGCCGGCCTCAAAGGCTGTTCTTTTTTATATAGTTTTTAGCAGCATCAAAATAACGGAGGCGGAAGGGGAAGGAGGGGGAAATATATCCGTGCCCCAAGAGGTCACAATCTAAATTGCCGAAGGATAACAACCCAGGCTTTCTCCCCACCCCCACCCCATGCATTTAAAGAATCCCGGGAGCTTTAGTTTACCCCCGCAGAGCTACAATTCCCAGCACCCTTAAACTACAGTTCCCAGGATACTTTTGGCCGGACGCGCTTTCAGTGCAAAGAAAAGGTTGCAGAGCAATGGATCTGCCATCCCGGTGGAGACGCGGGGCTGAGTGACGGGTGTCCAACTTGGCGGCTCCTCTGTTGTGAAGTTGGGACGAATTGGGGCAGACTCTGGTCTCAGCTGCTGAGGTTTTTGTTTTTTTAATTATTATTTGTTGCAAACCGGACCCCGGAAGAGGGAGAGAGGAGGGGAGGGAGGGGAGGGAAACCGGAGATCTGTGAGACCTGGTTATCTCCTGTCCCAAGATTGGGCATAATGTTACTCTGCCGGTAACAAGTTAGTGCCTTGAGAAGGGAGGGAAAGGAAGCGGTCCAGGAGACCCACATCAGATCTAGAATACATGGGGCGTGACATATTATATATATATTAATCCCCACCCCTGCCCCATCTCTCTTGTTAGTTTGCCTTCTTTAGTGGCTGGAGGGGGGTGGGTAAATGATGCCTCCCCCCCACCCCAAAGTAAATGTGCATTGGTTAGAGATGGGTCATTTGGCACAAACAGCGAGTGTAGAGATAGTCGTTCCTAGCCTGCTGTTGGTCCTGCTTCGCTCTGGAACTAGAGGAGGATGATGGTGGTGGTGGTGGTGGTGATAACAACAACAACAACAACAACAACAACAACAACAACAACAATTGTACCCCGCCCATCTGACTCGGTTGCCCCAGCCACTCTGGGCAGTTTTTATTATATAAATACATAATAACGTATATGAAAACGTCACTTTCCCCATATTTTTCTGGACTCGCATTAAATTAAACAAGCAAGCAAGCAAGCAAGCAAGCAAGCAAGCAAACAAACAAACAAACTGGTGCCTATAGGAGAAACTCCACCCATTAAGAGTTCAGGATATAATAAATACATATACAGTAATAATATAAGTAAGGAGCCGCGTTGATCTTTATGTGCTCTACCTCGTTTTTTTTAACGGTTAGAGTTTTTTCTGTGCCCAGAGAAGAAGCTACGTCCACTTCCTTGCCTACTGGTCAATTGTTGGGACAACTCCCCCCTCCCCGAATTCTGATTAAACTCGGCATGGATCGGGGCCTTTCCCCTCGAGTAAATGTCATCTTAACAGAACAGAAAGGCTTTAAAAGGAATAAAAACCAAGCATCCGATCCATGCGCTTGGGAGTTAGCCCGAGGGGACTCCGAGGTTTGGGTAAACAGATGAGATCTCTGCAGGCGCGCCCGACCTCTTCTTTTCCGGGGAAGGCGTAACGTGTGAATGTAGGCTAGAAAGCTGGAGGGATAATTAAAAATAATAATAATAACTGACAGTAGTTTAATAGTTTTCGTTACAATAAATCAATTAGCCTAAATCTTTCGGTATTTACACTTTGGCAGATACTTTTTTGACACCTGATATTGCAAAAACTCCTTTGACCTCCCATCTTTTTCTCGCTCTGTTTGTGAATATTGTGGGGAGGGAAGAGCAACAATTTTATTTATTTATTTTCAAAAAGCCGAATTGAACCTTGTGGCTCGGTTTAGGTTCCCGGGGAAAGGCCCAAACCGGTTTAACGCGTCGCTTGCGAAACTGCCTTGAAATGGGTTTTGTTTTTTTTCTGCGGCTGTTTGCCCCGCATCCTGAGCATTCCAGAGTTGAAAGCCCCATTTTCCAAAAGAGCGAAGGTCCTCGGCGATTATTTATTATTTTTAGCTTCCTTCCTAAACATTTAGAGGCTTGTGCTGCTGGAAGCGGCTGTGCAGAGACACAGCTTTTCCAAATGCATTTTATTTTTCGACGCCGCGACGTGGACGCGCCGACTAGACCCGTCTCCTTCACCTAAGCTAACACTGACATCAGTTCGGCTGAGATGTTCCGGCTGCAGCTGTCTAAATAGCAGGCCAAAACGTGGCAGCTGCAGCGATGAAGCCATTATTAAAATATGAACCACTCTTCAGAGAATTGTAAAACACACACATGCGGACATACACACCATTATTTGGGGTTTCTTCCTCCACCTGAGGCCGTGGGCACGATCCACACTAAGAAAACTCTCTGGAGATCCCTTGATTTCTGCGGGAGAGATTCACTCCATACTCATTGCAATCTTCACCCCATTTACTAGGGAGTAAAACCCACTGGATTCAACTGAGTAGACGTTGAAGATAGGAGTGCCTGGCGTGCTCTGGTCTATGGGGTCACGAAGAGTCGGACACGACTAAACAACAACAACAACAGACGTGGTTAGGATTGAATATCTTTCCGTGAGCTCTTGGTCGTGTGAATGCAAGGGGGGGGGGGTGCGCGCGCCTGCTCACTGCTCACTTAAATTCTAATTTCACACACCCTTGTTTTTACCCATCCGGTAGAGAAGGTTCTTTTCTTGGCTGTAAATCCAAACCGTTCAATCCCGATCCGCTGTGTTTCTTAATCCGGATTAACTAATGCCCTGCGATTCCACTCTCCTAATACGGAAATTGATTTGCAATTCTCACTGCAGCCATAAACATCGACTGTAAGAGAGGGAACAATTTATAATTCACAGATTGTGTAACAGCCAAAGGGGGTATGAAGTTGAAAACTTTACCCAAAGGATGTTAAGAGAGCCGCCGAGATATGACTTTCCTTCAAGCAAATGCATTTAGGGGCTCAGCTGTGTGCCCCCCAGCCTGAAATCAGTGGGACTTTTTACTCCGATTTTTAAACACCCTGTTTGAAATTCAGTCCCATGGAAATTCTTATTTTTTCCAGCATGTTGATAATCGGGATTTTGCACCCGATTCCGCATCGCGCACCCTGCGTGGAAGCAGAAACCACCGGCAGGCTTCAGTGGCAAGTGGTTATCTGGGATTCAGAAAGGCTGCATGAGAAACGCCCGCCCCCCATGCCAATTTTTGTCTGGCCGTTCTGCTCCGCCTGAGACTCGCGTGTTTGACCTAGGTTGTGTGAATGCGCACTTGCCTTAGGCGCGATAGCATGTTCCTCGCAGAGAGCGGCAGACTTTCGACTCGAGCGAAAGTCGCTGTTAAGGGGACCAGCGCAGAAAGAAGGGAGGCGCAGGAAGGTCGCCTTTGCCACCCCATCTCAACGGAGCTGCCCGCAGGAGAGAAGTCTCCGTGCGCTGTACTCGCCACGGGTCTTACTTTACTTCTAAGCAAAGCTCCGCTAGATCATCTCTAAGGGGGCAATAGATGCCCCTTTACCAGGAGTGAAACAACAGGTTTTCTGGTGCTTAGACCGGATAGAAATGCGCGCTATATAAAACTGCAGTCATTACCTCCCCTTGTTTTGCAACGAAGCCACAATTGCTACGGGCGACGGACACAGCTTTCGCTTCTTCCGTTCCCCCCACCAGAGTGCAAGGAAAGGGTTGCGTGTTTGCATTTACAGTATTTAGAGGCGGCCGTGTTCTGCTGCCTCCATTGCAGACGATCCGGGGATTGCCTGGTTGTCTGTATCAGCCGACCACGCAGGAGGGATTGGTGTCCCCCCCCCCCTTTTTACTTTTCTATGTATGCAGGGAGGGGGTGGAGAGAGAAACAGAGACTCAAAGACAAAATTATATATTTTTATAGGGAAGGGGACAACTTTCACTCTTTCTGTCTAAGTTCCACCAAGTTAAGAAATCCTGATTCTAGCATTCACCCCTTGGGGGGGGGGGGAAATGCTTTTTGCTTCTCGAGGGTGAATGGGGGAGATTTATTACAGAAAGTGTTAGGAGCTCAGGACAGTATTGTCCATCCTCTGCGCTAATGTGAAATACTTGCAGCCTTGATCCTAACTGGTGTCTTCTTTTAGGGTTCTATGTGTGGTTTTCAAAAACCCTTTATTTGAAGTTATTTAGGGCATGAGCCAGCCAACTCTTAAAGCCGTTGCTTTTCTCAACTCTTCCTCCATTGATGATCCATTGATGATCCAGTCTTAATCTCTCACACTTTGGCTTCAACCTGATTTTGGACCTGTCGTGTCTTTTTTTTTAATATTTGTTTTAAAAAAGAGAGGTTTGCTTAAAAAGAAAAAGCCAAGCATACTTCATTTTAAAATAGCTTTTAGGCTGCCTTGAAGGACAAAAACCCTGTCAAGGTGGCTTGCAAGATAAAAGGAGAATAAATTGTGTGTTTTCCTCAATTGATTTCAAAACACGACAAAAACAGAAATTTCTGGAAGTTTCCCTTACCTTTTCTCTGACTTCTGTTCCTGCACTGTTATACTCTGATTGTACAATGTTCTCCTTTGGAAGTGAGTCCCATTAATCTCAATCTTTTTTAAGATCTAAAGGGGTTATTTAACCTGATAGAAGGACTGCCTGGATACTCAAGACAAATACCTGACTTTCCCCCAGAAAACAAGAGTCAATTAATTTTCAGTTTTTGCCCTGAGCATTCATGGAAGTTAGGTCTACTGATTTCAGTGTGACTTCCAAGACAAAGTGTTCGACAGAGCAGCCTTAAAAAGAAGAGATCTTGTGCATAGTTCCTTAGGCCCCATTGAACACAGCAGGGTGGGTGCTTAATTCTGAATAGATATGGGGTAGGATCTGGCCGTGCACCATGACAAACAGATTCTATTGTACAGTTTCCTTGAAAATACGCCTAGGGAAATTTCAACGCGATTTATATCTGCTGAGAAACTCCATACTGAAATATGTTCCCCCCAAAACCTCCTTTTGCTGTGTAGAATGGCTGTATAAATGGTGTTTAGCTGCATCCAGAGCTCTCCTCCCCACACACTGCGATTCCACTACGTGGCTTACTTGAGAGTAAGTACCATCACCAGAGAGGCTTAATTCCAGCACCAGGACTTTAAAACCGCTGTTGGCTTGAGTGAGTGGCAGTGAACTTTCGGTAGAGTTTCCCCATTGCGTAATTGCATTTCTGCCAATTTTGGCCCTTGTTTTTGCAACCAGCTTGGGTCTATGACCAGTTTCTCACTTCTCTGCCTCTCTTTCCCAGGGAGAATACGGAAAACAACAACACGTCCACGAACAAGCAGAACCAGCTGTCTCCCCTGGACGGGGCGAAGCCGCTCATGTCCAGCTCGGAAGAGGAGTTTTCACCCCCACAGAGTCCGGATCAGAACTCAATCCTCCTGCTCCAGGGGAGCCTCAGCCATGCCAGAAACTCCACCTATTCCTTGACGGGGTTGTCCACCTCCCAGGCAACTCACGGCCTCCAAGCCCACCAGCACCAGCTGCAGGACTCTCTCCTCGGCCCTCTCACCTCCAGCTTGGTGGACTTGGGTTCATAATCCGGAGAAACAGGGGTGGGGGTTTCTCCCACCGCCACCACCCAGTGGTTTGTAAATAAGTGGACATTGTCATGAATTATTTTTTCCTTCCTGCTCCCACTGCCCAACCCACTCGTTTTTTTTCGTTTTTGTTTTCCGAGAGAGCTCACCTGGCGATTCTTAAGTGACTTCTAAAAGATCTCTTCCGAAGCCCTTCTCTGACCCCCCCACAAAGACCTTTCTCCACCTCTCATTTATCCAGCTCTCCTCCCGGCATCCTTGTCATTATGTCTTAGCGGAAGCCAAATAAAGATAGCACACACCCCTGGGCATACTATAAACAAAACAACACCCCCCCCAACACACACCCCCCCTTGCCCCCCTCCATTTGTGTCTCACATTTCTTCATATATATATATATATATATATATATATATATATATATATATGTATATGTATATATATATATGCTTGTCAGCTAGAATCACAAATGAATTCTTTTATTTAAAACGATGGTGGGCACCACCCAGCAAAATCAAGCGTTTTAAGTTTTTAAATATGAGTGTTGAGCTTTCTGTTCCCTTTCCTGTACACTACAATAGCGGGGGACGGGGAATATTTTAAGCAGGAACTGGGACGGGTCTTTGCTCGGAAGTTAAGTCCTCCTAAGGTCAGTGGGACTGGCAGAACAATCCTGTGCATATTTACTCAGAAGTCATTTAAATGGGGCTTACCCCACCCCAGCCCTAACCCTGCTTAATTCTTCAGCATTTACTTTCTAGTAAGTGTGTCTTGGGCTGTCTCCATAGGCAGTAGTGAGGTTGTTGTCCTGGCTTTGAATTCTTAGGAAATATGAAAGCAGGGGAGGGCGGGGGGGGGGGAAGAGGAGTAGCGTATCTTAAAACTTTTGTTTTGAAAGTTTGGATATCTGGCAAGGGCAAATTAAGTTTACATTTTTCTTCTCGGTCAGATGTAGCGTTCTGAAAAAGATTTTGAAGTAGCTTAAAAACTGAAAAGATGCTGACGACGCAGTATTAGGTGAAGAATGTAAGTGCCTATGTCTTAACGCAGATCGTGTGAGGCCTTTTTACGTTAGAGTAAATTTTAAGTGTGACGGTACACTCAATGTCAGTCATTTTTACGTTTGTGGTGAATTTAGGCAATTAATCCATGTGACTCTTTTTTTAAAAACAACAACAGCACAAAACCCAACCAAACACAGCAACGACAAAAATAGGAACAATTTTACCCAGACATATATCTACCATAACCCACATTCTTTTTATAGGTTTTCTTTCTGTCTGTCTCAACTTTACCCCCTTCCCACCTCACCTCCTAGTTTGGCTTGCAAAAATATACAGGGGGGGGGGGATAAAAATCAAAGTGGCAATTTGATTTTTGTTACCAATAGTAGCATGTGCTTTTTCTTTCCAGGTTTCTTGTACCCAAAGAAGTCTAAATTAAATCATGATAAGAAGACTGAAAACATAAAAGTCTAATATTTTTATTTGTTTGTAAGTAGATTAGTAGGCAGCCTGTATCTTCGCAAACACACCTTCCTTCCCTGCTAGTCTGTCAAGGCCTGAAGGTTACTGAAGTTAGGGTTTTAAATCTGTTTACTCCCCTTAGCCCATGGGTAGGCAAACTAAGGCCCGGGGGCCGGATCCGGCCCAATCGCCTTCTAAATCCGGCCCGTGGACGCTCCGGGATTCAGCGTGTTTTTATATTAGCAGAATGTGTGCTTTTATTTAAAATGCACCTCTGGGTTATTTGTGGGGCCTGCCTGGTGTTTCTACATGAGTAGAATGTGTGCTTTTATTTAAAATGCATCTCTGGGTTATTTGTGGGGCATAGGAATTTGTTAATTTCCCGCCAAAAAATATAGTCCGGCCCCCCACAAGGTCTGAGGGACGGTGGACTGGCCCCCTGCTGAAAATGTTTGCTGACCCCTGCGCTTAGCCTTTCAGTGAAGGCCTTTGGGAGGGAGAGAAAAGTTGTTCGAACCCAGTTCTTTCTCTGAGGCAAATGGTCCTGTCCACTATGGCTGTTGACTTCAGACTGTCCTCTCTTCCCCTTGCTTTAAAATAATTTATGGGCCCTGTCCTGTGTTTAGAAAGCATTCATCGTTAGAAAGAATAAACATTCGATGGGAAATGTGTGAAAAATTGAGAAGGCAGTTCAGCTAAGCACTTTCATCAAATCCCCACTGATCTCAGTGGGAGAGGGTGACCTGCCGGCTTCGATGGCACCCATTGAAACCAGTGGATCAATTAGCAGGAATGTAAGCATGTTTATTTCTGGAATAAGGCCTAGTGGGATCTACTCCCTAACAAATACGTTTTGAATTGCAGCCGGTGCTGTTCAAACTTACTTAGAAATAAGCCCATCTCTTCACGTTTACCTTTGAGGGTGGGAAGAAAGTATTCTGGAATAACTCTACAATTCTTTGATTCTATGATTTTATACTGCAGACCCTCCAAGTGTCCCTATTTTCCAGGGACAGCCCTGCGCTTACAGAAGCCATCCCGGTTTCTGATTTGATTCTGGAATGTCCCGCTTTTCCTCAGGATGTCCCTATTTTCATAGTAGAAATGTCAGAACGTTTGGTAGGATGTCCCTATTTTCAACAGAGAAATGTTAGAGCGTATGGAGTTATCCGACCCCCCAAGCCATCTGAAGGCAGCCCTATATAGGGAAGTTTTTATATTTGTTGGAACCTATCTAGGGTGGCTGGGGAAACCCATTCAAGAGGGATGGGGCATAAATAGTAATTATTATTATTATTATTATTAAATTTATTATTTATTATTAAATAGAACACCCCTATTTTTAAGGGAGAAATGTTGGAGGGTTTTATACTGTGGCATGTACACCTAGCTAAGGACACAGTGGAAGAATCTGCAGTTCCTACTGGATTTTAGTGGAGAGTTGGTCCCAAGATATTGTGCCTTGGATGGGCTTAATTTTAGGAAGGATGAAAGCTGCCTTGTACTAAATGAGACTATTCGCCCATCTAGCTCAGCACTGCCCACACTGACTGGGGGAGACCCTTCATAGTTTCAGGCAGGGCTGGTGCCCTCCCTCCCCGGGGATGCCAAGAATTGCAGCTAGGATTTTAACATGCAAAGCAGATACAGTACTCTACCTCTGAGCCATGGTCTTTCCTCATATTTTGTGATTTGGCTCAGCTGTGGATGCAACCCCTAAATCTACATTGCCAACCTGCAAGTCCAGTTCGCAATGAATGAGTGGACTGCACAAAGCAATTTCAGTGGTGCACAGGTGACCTCCCCAAGACATGGACTGTGGCCCAGGGAAGGCCAGTTTTTTATAAACAAACAAACAAACAAACAAACAAACAAACAAACAAACAAACAAACAAACAGAAAAGAGGCATAAAGGCTGCAATTCTGTTAACATTTATACCTCACCAAATGCAGAAGATCATGCTTATAAAGAACCTCCTGTCCTTTAAGTGGGGGGAGTTTCTGACTCAGGGAAATTAGCCTTGCCCTCAAGTCGCTTTCTCAGAGGAGATTGAGCTGCCCTGATATTAATAACTCAATATGTGTTGGCGTTTTGCTTTTTTGTAATGCGGAAGGTCTTTCCGCCTCCGTATTGAGCTTTCAAAATGGCACAACCGGCTTTTAAGTCACCAATGTGGTGGTTCGACGCCAGGTGATCCTAACGCTGTTGGATTCAGTGGGACTTGCTTTGAAGCGAATGAGTGAAGCTTAAACCCTCCAGCCCCATCTTATTAAGCCCACAAACCCTGACTTGGGAGTAACTCCCACTGAACTCATTGGAACTTATCGTGCAGTCCTCTAAATGCCTACCAGGAAGTATCTCTTAAATGAATCCTATGACTCCCAACAAGGTTTGGAAGTGGATTCTAGTTTTCACCCAGAACAATCCTTTGCTGTGGCTGAGGACTTTTGAGAGCCTTTACTGACCCAGCCAGGTGGGCGGGGTACAAATAATAAATTATTATTATTATTATTATTATTATTACTACTACTGAACCAAACTATCTGATCAACACTCTCCATGTGGAAGAGGCAGGGGTGGAGTATATATGTGTTCTTCTACATTTGCCAGTTTGCAAATTTTACTCAATTTTACTCAAATGTCCTACTCCACTCAGTGGATCTCATTCCTACATAAGCCTGCAAGGGATTGCATCCGTATTCTTCTATTATTTAAATTCAGGTACTTCACAAGATCAAACCTATCCATTCTTAAAGAAATCAGCCCTGAATGCTCACTAGAAGGACAGATCCTGAAGTTGAGGCTCCAGTACTTTGGCCACCTCATGAGAAGAGAAGACTCCCCGGAAAAGACCCTGATGTTGGGAAAGATGGAGGGCACAAGGAGAAGGGGATGGCAGAGGATGAGATGGTTGGACAGTGTTCTCGAAGCTACTAACATGAGTTTGGCCAAACTGCGAGAGGCAGTGAAGGATAGGCGTGCCTGGCGTGCTCTGGTCCATGGGGTCACGAAGAGTTGGACACGACTGAACGACTGAACAACAACGCTTCACTTTAAAGTTTTCAAAATGAAAGGGGGAAAAGTTTTCAAGACCAATACAGGGCATTTACTTGGAAGTAAGCTCTATTCCAAGCAGGAAGGTTTTATCCTGAGTAACTTGCTTAGAACAACCCTTTGCCTGATTTCTCATAAGTAAACCTCGCTCTCCCCCAATGGGACATCTTGCCAAATAAGTGAGCATATGGCTGTGGCCATAAACATTTGCTGCGTGTCTGGAGTTTCTTTGAGTTTTTAATTTTATTTTTAGTGTTATCTGAAACTTTCCCTCCCGAATACAGGGTTTAATTCCAGCCTCCTGGGGCCAGCTGCCTTATAGCCACAGAGTTGCAGAGATGCAACTAGGAGCTGATTTTATGGCAGAAGAGAGGGAGAAGAAAGGCTCTTTTTCCTGCTCACCCGTCTCATCTCTCCTTCCCCACCCCAATTTTATTTCCAGTTTCTGCTTGCAGCTAATGACCCTTATCTCCCCTGTTAGCGTTTTGCATCATTACGTGCGTGTTTATCTAAGTCACTGAAATGTTTATACTACAGGTCTTGGGCTGTGGAAGAATCAGCCGCTGCAGGAGGGGAGGTGGGGACAAAAAGGTGGAGAGGTAATCCCACACATTCTTCAGATTTATTTCTCGGGTCCACCGCCCCCTCCCCCATCACCAAAATAAATAGGCCAGCCAAATATAGCATCCCATGACCCACAGCCTGCGGCAGAGAAAGCAGGGTTAAGTCAGGATGTACAGTGTAGGAGACACAGGTGGAATCTACGCACATATAAAAAACGTTCTGAAAATGCTTTTTTTTAAAAGCGTTTTTAAAAATACACTGAATTTTCCATAAGGCTCACCATTGCCATCTAGTGTCACAATGTATATTGCACTTAAAACACATTTAAAACGTTTTACTTTCAGCTGTATAGTTGAGTCCACGGCCTATGATCCTGTACTCTGAATCGAGCAATTATGAAGGGATGTGTCACCTCGGCTAGTGGATCCCAACTTTTTTGGCATGGCGATCCACAAGTGCAAATTTACTTGGCATGGTGACCCATCAATTTATTGACCTACTAATTTTGGGCCTTGGGGCTTCTCTGCAGCCAGAGAGCGGTTCTCAAGTGTTAAAATACAAGACACTAATCTTTCTGACATTTTATTACAAGCGTCAACACTGCATTATAACATGCCAGCAAAACAGTATGTTGCAAGAGGCATTCATCATACCAGTTAAAGGATTACAAGCAATAATTCTTGCGGGTTTACCTTATAAAACCCTTCTGGCCACTTGCACAGGCTTTGGGATGTAAACATTATTTCTCACTTCCAGGAGAAACTGCAGGCAAATTCTCAACCTTTCCCCCCACACCTCCTTGTCTCCACAGGGAGAGGATTTTGATGCGGTGGCAGTGCAATATTTAGGCCCTAAATTTAGGATGTTGCTACCCAGAATTGGCTCCTGCTCACCCTGTAGCACTGGATGCAACTTAAGGGTCACGGGTTGCCTTTGCTTGTCATCTATTGTGTGTGTGTATCTGTGTATCCTTCCAAAAAAATGGTAATGACTGTCTGGTGTCCTGTTCTCCTTTCTCAACGCAATAGCTGCCTATAAAAGCCTGAGGGAGAATATTTGGCGCTCTCATGGGAAGAAAGAAATGAACCCAGATTGAAAAATAATTACCGAGGACATCTGTCACCACTCCACACACCCCATGTTTACTTGCGTGAACCAATGAACACAATAATAAATAGTCTAATGTCATCAGCGGCGTTATTAATATGTACAATCCGCACACCATTAAGGACTTTTGGCGTCTTGCTGTCTTTCCCACTGATATCAACGGAATTTAAGAACTGCTTGTCTGTGCCTCTGAATGGTGTATCTCTGTAAACGATAAAGAAAAGCAATATCATTATAATACAGGGTTGGGATGGTGTGTGTGTTGGGGGGAGCTGTGACCTTGCAGAGCAGCCTTCACCAGCCTGATGCCCTCTATATGCTTTGGATTACAGCAGTGTTGGCCGGGGCGGATGGGACCTGGAGTCCAAAACAGGTTGAGGAAGACTTAGAACCTTAGAATCCTAGAATTGCAGAGTTGGAAGGGACCCTGAGGTCCTGTGATGCAGGAATATGCATTTGTTCCCATACAGGGATTAATATCTCATGGCAGAGGCGTAGCAAGCCCTGGTGGTACCTGGGGCGGAATTTTTTTTGTCACCCCCCCACTTTAATTTTTTTTAAAAAATTTAAAATTAAAAATGGTCCCCCCCCCCTCTGATGGTGCCACTTTGTGAGGTGTGGGGGTTGTGTGTGTGTGTGTGTGTGTGTGTGTCTATTATCACTTTTTTTTTCAATAAAGTTAAAAAAAAATAAAAAAATAAAAAAAAATAAAAAGTGTCACCCTCCTCTGATGGTGCCACTTTGTGAGGTGTGGGGGTTTTGTGTGTGTGTGTCTATTATCTCTTTTTTTCCAATAAAGTTAAAATAAAAAATAATAATAAAAATTTTAAAAAATTTAAAAAAATTAATTTTTAATTTTTTTTTAAAAAAAATTAAAAAGTGTCACCCCCCTCTGATGGCGCCACTTTGTGAGGTGTGGGGGGTTGTGTGTGTGTGTGTGTGTGTGTGTGTGTGTGTATTATCACTTTTTTTTCAATGAAGTTAAAATTAAAAAAAAAATTTTTTTTTAAAAAGTGTCACCCCCCTCTGGGGTGGAACTCGGGGCGGCCCGCCCCCCGCCACCCCGATGCTACGCCCCTGTCTCACGGTCCTTTCCAACAGTCTGTTTCAAAACAAGACCCCATAAATCTACTCTGGTGGGAAATGCAAGGCGAGACTTTCCCCTTTTCTTCCAGTGTCAGATCTGAGGACATGCGGAAAGAGCTTAAGGGCGAAATTTGTGTGAATGACCACATCTTCATCCGATGATCCGCCACAACCCCAAGGTTTCACTCCTGGTCAGTCACTGCCAGCTCAGAACAACCTTTTGAGGTAGGTGAAGCTGAGAGGGTGTAATTGCCCCAAGTGAGCTTAAATGGCCAAGTGGTTCCCCAGGCCCTAGTCTGGTACCCTAATCGCTACACCACACCAGCTCCTTGTGAAAGCTCCTTGTGGAGTTCCTTGCAAATCCCTTTTCTGTCTTAACCACTCTGAATAATTTGGTGTCATCAGCAAACTTGCCTGCCTTGCTGCTCACCTTGAACCCCTATCCCAATCCTATACGTGTCTGTTCAGAAGTAAGGCCTGTTGATTTTGACAGCTGCACAGCTGAGCATTCTGGGTAGCCACAGCTGTGAGGATGCAAAGTTGACTTCCCAGATCAGCCCTTGGGCGAAAGTTCATCTCCCTCCTTGAAGAATCTTCTTGCCTAGAGAGAGAGCTGGGGAGTCTTTGCAGGTTCCGAGTGGAGAACAAGAAGTTCCAGTAGCTGAGGGCAAGTGCGGTTTAAGGTAAAGCTAAAGGGACCCCTGACCATTAGGTCCAGTCGTGACCAACTCTGGGGTTGCGGCGCTCATCTCGCATTATTGGCCGAGGGAGCCGGCGTACAGCTTCCAGGTCATGTGGCCAGCATGACAAAGCCGCTTCTGGCGGACCAGAGCAGCGCACGGAAATGCCATTTACCTTCCCGCTGCAGCGGTACCTATTTATCTACTTGCACTTTGACGTGCTTTCGAACTGCTAGGTTGGCAGGAGCAGGGACTGAGCAACGGTAGCTCACCCCGTCGCGGGGATTCGAACCGCCAACCTTCTGATCGGCAAGCCCTAGGCTCTGTGGTTTAATCCACAGTGCTACCCACGTCCTAAGTGCAGTTTAGCCAAGGCCAATTCTTGGCTACATGCACTCAACATCAGCTTGTGAGAAAGTGCAGGGTTTTTGCTGTGATTATTCTTCCCCCTTTCACTTTCTACTGTATTTCAGAACGCCTCCCCCCCAACCCCAGCTCCTTTTCCTTCTTGAAGCAAAAGGGATTTGCATTATTACTCCCTAGGTCCATTTATTTCATATAACAACCAACCTCTCTCTGCAAATGAAATTATGTGAGCTGATCAGAAAGCACAATGGCAGCAATAGGAGTGCCAGCTTGGCCCCGCGACTGTGGGTGCCCGGGGACCAGGCGTGCCATGCAGCATGCATGGCCCTGGCAGCAAAATTTGTGGGTGCCCGGCGCTTTCATGGGCAATTTTGTGGGTGCTCCCAGGGCCCGAGGGAGTTGGCACTTATGGGCAGCGACCCTCCCAAAAAAGACATATTTCCTACATGGCTCCCCCTAGTGCCAGTGTGGTGTAGTGGCTAAGAGCGGTGGACTCATAATCTGGTGAACCGGGTTCAATTCCCCGCTCCTCCACATGCAGCTGCTGGGTGACCTTGGGCTAGTCACACTTCTTTGAAGTCTCTCAGCCCCACTCACCTCACAGAGTGTTTGTTGTGGGGGAGGAAGGGAAAGGAGAATGTGAGCCGCTTGGAGAATCCTTTGGGTAGTGATAAAGCGGGATATCAAATCCAAACTCTTCTTCTTCTTCTAGTGGGAGTCAAAGCTGCCAAAGAAATTTATTGGTTAGCAGTTTATAGATACATCAATACAGTGCTTTTTTTCTGGAGGGACGCAAGGGTACGCATACCCCAAAACATTTTGTGAATCTAAGTTTGACCTCATTGAGGGACAGTATTTCAATATGAGTAGGAAAATGAGAGTACCCCTAAAAAATTTTTTTTAAGGAAAATAGCACTGGATAGATAGATATAGATATAAACATTTGTTTTGAGGAGGGGAACAAACCACAATCTCATTAAATTCACCATGCAACAGGAGCAGTTAAAAGTTGAAACAAGCCTCACATTGAATTCTGCCCGCAGCGATGCTACAGAGCTGAGATTGCACACCTGCCAATGTGAGTTCTACTTCTGTGCAGACGTACCGGTAACTGTAGGCAATGTCAACTTGGAAGAAAGTCCCATAGAGGTCAATGGGATTTATTCCCAAATTAAGTGTGATTAGGATGGCAGCTATTGTCTCTTTATATAAAAAAGTGCCAACCACCAAAGAGTCATATGGCCGCTGAAAGGCTAACAAATTAATTATGGCACAAGGTTTTGCAGACTCAAGTCCACATTGCATGAAGCAAATTTTCAGTTGATGGGTATATAACGGAGAACATTGCATGCTGGGAGTTGAATGGCAATGTGATGCAAAAAAAAAAAAAGTACACTGTGATAACTAGAGCGTAATATGTGTTAATTAGGTACACCTTTAATATTTTACTGTAGCTAATTGGTGCTAATTGTATCAACACCTCTAGAGGGGCAAGGATCAATTAGCAAGAAACAGTAATAGATAGAAAACAGAGTCTTGGTTGGCTAATTAGCACATGAAATGTGATTTTTTTTAAATTAACCCCCCCATTGTCTCCATTTAACAGTGACTTGAAAGGGAACACTCTTTAAGTTGAAACAAAATAAAAAAATAAAAAAATCCTTCCAGTAGCACCTTAGAGACCAACTAAGTTTGTTCTTGGTATGAGCTTTCGTGTGCATGCACACTTCTTCAGATACACTGAAACAGAAGCCCCCAGACCCTTATATATTGTGAGAGGATGGGGAGGGGAATTACTCAGATGGGTGATGGGCTGATAGGTGTGGTAACTCTTTAAGTTGCAATTCTATACTTACTTTCCTGGGAGTCAGTTCCATTGAACTCAATGGGGATTACTTCTGAGCAGTCACCTGATTTCCTATGCACCCCAGCCAATGCAGGTAAGCGACACCACACACCTCGAAAGGGTGCAGAATATTGTGTGCGTCCGAAAGCATATATTTTTCAACCAAAGCTGGACCCAGTGCTGCAAGATTCCTGTGACATGTAGCCAGGAGGCGATCCAGGATTGGGTCCCAAAATTATGGGGAAACAGAACACCTGTCCGTTCACAGAGGGGAAAACCTATGGGAAAGAAGCCTAGGTGGAAACACGCAGGTGGGGCCCGGGGCCCATGAACTGGTTAAACTGGAGAATGTAGATCAAAGGAGATAGAGGAGGTTAGCAATCCATGTTCAAACTCTGAAAGGCTCCATTGATTTCAAAATAGGATTTACCTCTTTGAAAGCGACGTGGGTGGCGCGGTGGTTGAAACCACCAAGCCTCTTGAGCTTGCTGATCATAAGGTCAGTGGTTCGAATCCACAAGACAGGGTGAGCTCCTGTTGCTCTGTCCCAGCTCCTTCCAACCTAGCAGTTCAAAATCATGCTAGTGCAAGTAGATAAATAGGTACCACTGTGGCGGGAAGTTAAACAGCATTTCCGTGCTCTCTGTGTGGGGTGTGAAACACAGAGCAGTCAAATACAACATTCCTAGAGTGGACATGTTTAGATATGAAGAGGGATGTTTGTCCAGTCAGTAGGTAAACTTCCTGTTTCCTCCTGGGCTGGGACAAACTTCCTCTACATGTGACCAGAGGTGGGCGTGACCTCACCTGTGCAGGTAACAAAATAGCACAGGGCAGGCAGCCATCTCTCTCTCTGACTCCATTCCTCGAAGAAGCAACATCTCCTTAGCCTGAGATGCTTCCAGCCAAGAGAGGACAGAGGAACTATTTCCTTATGGGATAGATTCCAGGTGTATATATTTTGTAACTTAAGTCTGCCTTCTGGGATCCATCTGTGAACGGAATGTGTGAGTAAACTATGTTATACAACACTGTGTCGTGTTTATTCCTTTTAGGAGGGAATAAAGGGGAATTACAAGTAAACTTATTTTAGAGGCTTATGCAAGCCTGGCAAACCTATCTGCTGTGTAAGTTTAAAAGGGGGATGTTACTCTGCAATAATAATAATAATAATAATAATAATAATAATTTATTTGTACCCCGCCCATCTGGCTGGGTCCCCCCAGCCACTCTGGGCAGCTTCCAACAATATCAAAATACATTAAAATATTACAGATTAAAAACTTCCCTAAACAGGGCTGCCTTCAGGTATTTTCTAAATGTCAGGTAGTTGTTTATCGCTTTGACCTCTGATGGGAGGGCGTTCCACAGGGCGGGCGCCACTACCGAGAAGGCCCTCTGCCTGGTTCCCTGTAGCTTTGCTTCTCGCAGTGAGGGAACCGCCAGAAGGCCCTCTGCGCTGGACCTCAGTGTCCAGGTAGATTGATGGGGGTGGAGACGCTCCTTCAGGTATACAGGACCAAGGCTGTTTAGGGCTTTAAAGGTCAGCACCAACACTTTGAATTGTGCTCGGAAACGTACTGGGAGCCAATGTAGGTCTTTCAGGTCCGGTGTTATGTGGTCCCGGTGGCCACTCCCAGTCACCAGTCTAGCTGCCGCATTCTGGATTAATTGCAGTGTCCGGGTCACTTTCAAAGGTAGCCCCACGTAGAGCGCATTGCAGTAATCCAAGCAGGAGATAACCAGAGCATGCACCACTCTGGCGAGACAGTCCGCGGGCAGGTAGGGTCTCAGCCTGCGTACCAGATGGAGCTGGTAGACAGCCGCCCTGGACACAGAATTGACCTGCGCCTCCATGGACAGCTGTGAGTCCAAAATGACTCCCAGGCTGTGCACCTGGTCCTTCAGGGGCACAGTTACCCCGTTCAGGACCAGGGAGTCCCCCACACCCGCCCGCCCCCTGTCCCCCAAAAACAGTACTTCTGTCTTGTCAGGATTCAACCTCAATCTGTTAGCCGCCATCCATCCTCCAACCGCTAAATTATAGAACTTGTTAACGCAAGTTGGAAAGGATATAATTAAACAATATATCCTCTCCTGCCTCCCTGAACATTCCCACACTCTGGCTTCCGTCACAATGTCCCGTTGTCCCAGAAGCAGTTTAGTCCTGCTGGCCACATGACCCGGAAAGCTGTCTTCGGAGAAACACCGGCTCCCTCGGCTTGAAAGCAAAGATGATTGCCACACCCAAAAGTCGAATCTGACTGGACTTAACCGTCCTGGGGTCCTTTACCTTTATCTCTGAGCAGGAACATTTAGGACCGCAGCACCAGTACTCCTAAATGTATCAAGTTGCAAAGCAGCCCCATTGAGTTCTATGGGGCTGACTCCCAGGTGAGTGAAAATAGGAGTTCAGCCTTGATAATATGTAATGATGGTCAACAGCAGGAATGGCCTTAAAAGAGGATAAGACAAATTCGTGGAGTGTAAGGCTATCAATAGCTACAATGGCTGTGTTCAGACTCCAGTGTCAGAGATAGTATGCTTGAGAGAGGACCAGTTGGTAAGTAGGTCCTTGCTTGTGGGCATCCTGTAGACATCTGGTGGGCCAATGTGATAACCTAATACAGGACTATATGGGCTTTGGTCTGATCCTGCCATGGGGTTCATCTTATGTCAACTCAAAACCTCCAGCTTTAGTGAGTTTAAGATCGCAAGCATTCTATTTACTGATCTGGCGAGGAGGAGCCTTGAGGACTAGTAACTTGGTCAGCTTAACTGGACTTGTCCTGATCAAGTGGCTTGAGGCTCACAGCCACAGGGGAAGCACAGGTCTCTCTGGCAGCAGGAGATGCCTGCATTGTTGTTTTCCTTTTGTATCATGTTTATTTAAAAAAAAAAAAATCAGGGCCTGATTTATAATGTCACCCCTGGGGTTGCACCTCTGCTCCCACAGCTGGGCCAGACAAATCAGTGAGGGGTGGGATGGCTGTCCCTCTGGCTGTTTGGAAAGTAAACACACCGCTGCCAGTTTGATGTAGAAAACAAAGGGATTGACTTACCTCCTGCATCTGTCTTCCTCTGCAGCCGCCGCCACCGCTCCCAAATTCTATCCTCCAGGCAAAAAGGGTTCAGTGGCCTTCTTCCACACCCCCAAATCTAGACCCTCTCTGGCTGAATAACCATGGCAAAATCCTTTTCAGTTAAAGCCTGCCCAGAGTCTGGAAGGTCTCATCTCATTCAGCCTGATAACATTTTGCTGTTGTCGTTAAAGGCGGTGCAGTTAATTTATGATTCCCAAACGCTTGCCCAAAAGCTTCTGACAGAATCAGGCAGGTGGAGTGGGCCCTGGGGAATAATCTTCAGCTGGAGGGACGCATTCCCTGCTGGGCAATTTCCAAAGGGCCACATGACAGTGGTGTGCAGGGCCAGAGGCAAAAGCGAGAGGAACAAGAAATGCACATTTTACTATAAGGTAGTTTACACACACACACACACACACACACACACACACACACACACACACACACAATCCACCACTAGAGTGCCATATTTCAAAAGGTGAAAATCCGGACACAAAAGTTGTTGAGCATTTTTGGGCAAAGTTGTTGTGCTTTTCCAACATGGGCTGCCATACGTCCACATTTTCCTGGACATTCCAATGATTTCCACCTGGATACTGCTTCCAACTACCATGTTCCGGTGATGTCCGGGAAATTCCAGATATGGCAACCCTATTCACCGCAGATGCACTTTTTTAATGAGTCAATGATATGTTGCAAAACACACACACACACAGAGAGAGAGAGAGAGACAGAGAGAGAGAGAGAGAGAGAGAGAGAGAGAGTCTGAAGGGGCCTTTAGTCTGTTGGGGCAAAAATGAGGAAGAATATCATGGCACCTTAAACGAAGCATGAATTTACAATGGCAAAAACTTTTCGTGGACTTTTGTGCGAAAGATAAAATTTAATATCTGGATTTGAAGTTTGAAAAAATTATATATCCTGGTTTATAGAAGATAGAGTGGTTGGACTTTAAGGAATGAATATCATATGTAGCTGCAGGACAGAGAGCCAGAAGTCATTTTATTTTATTTTTCTTTATCCTTCATTAGTTTTTTTCTTTTTTTTCATTTCTTTCTCATTTTCTCTTTCTTTAGGTTTTTCCTTTCCTTTCCTTTCCTTCTGACTTTGTTCTCTTTAAGTAGCTGTTTTATCTCAGTATATTATGCAAAATAGACTTTGTAATAGGCATGTATTTTTGTATTTCTTTGAGTATCTATATATATCTATATCTATATCTTTATATATATACTGTATATAAAAGCAAAAGCTTTTTGTGGGCCGTAGTCCACTTCTCAACAGATGCATGCACAAAGTGTAACCCTAAATTGGCAGGCAGATGGAAGGAGCAGGGAATGGAGAGGCGTGAGACCAGAGGGAAGCAAAATACAATAAAAAACAAAAGTAACCTAACCATCATTGCCTGTGCCGTATGCATAATCATAGATGTTTGTTTGTGTGTGTGTGTGTGTGTAGATAGAGATAAATAAAAGATGCCCAGTGAGGCTTTTTAGAGTTGGCCTGTATGGATTGTACTGCCAGAGTCTCCACTGGGCCTGGGGCACAAGGGGCAAGTCAGGAGAGTCCAGTTAGGGGTCAAGAAGGCAGAGGGCAGAGGTGGGATGCTCTGAGTAGTGGAGGCTGGTGCCCTTTGGGATTGGTAGGCTGGAAGGCAAGGAGGTTGCCTGTAGGTGGTGCCAGACTCAATGGCAGGCAAAGTCAGTAACAGGTGAAGCCATCTATTTCTGGTTCTGCACACCAACCCACCCTGCTGAGTCCTACAAAGACAGCAATGAGACTAAGGAGAAGGCAGGGGCGAAACTAGGCTTCATTTCACCTCGGTCAAAGACCCAGTTTGGCACCCCTCCCACGTGCATTTGTATTTTTACACACAGGCTGGGAGCCTCAATAGTGTCCCTCTGGAGCAGGGGTCAGCAACCTTTTTCAGCTGTGGACCAGTCCACCATCCCGCAGCCCTTGTGGGGGGCCGGACTATATTTTTTGGGGGGGGAATAAACGAATTCCTATGCCCCACAAATAACCCAGAGATGCATTCTAAAGAAAAGGACACATTCTACTCATGTAAAAACACGGGCCGGATTGAGAAGGCGATTGGGCCGCATCCGGCCCATGGGCCTTAGGTTGCCTACCCCTGCTCTGGAGGCTTCACCCAGGGCAAAAAAACCACCAATCTGGCTAGCCCCCTACCCTGTAGCTACAGGCAGGACTGCCCCTTGCAAGTAAGAAGGCAGGCAGGCAGGGGTTGGATGAAGGCAGACTGAGGGTTGGTGGGGGGGGGGAATGCCCCACTTGCCTGAATGGACCAGCCCCCACGGATGATGCATATACCCAGGGTCAGGTGTGGACAGGGTGTGTGTGCACATCTGGGTTTCAGGCCCTCCCCCCAGCCAATAAGCTGCTTATACCTTGCAATTTCCACCTCACCTCTCCCCATCCTTGGAGACCTCACCTGAAGGATGCAGGTAAGCTTCCTTTCCAGGATAACTTAAAAGCCACCTGTGAGCTTTCCTTCCACCAATTTGCTCCCCTCCTTCCTGCTGATTGGCGAGTGGAGGGGGGAGTGAGTGCGTGAATTTCGTCCCCTCTCTCCTTTTTCACCCACCCCAATTTGCCTTCCTCTCCCGGACAGATTTCACACTGTGTTGCGCAGCCGAAGAAAGAGCCGCCCAGGGAGGAAGCAGAGAACAGCCGGGTGATTAATTCTACCTGCCTCCCCTCCCCCCCCCGCCCCCAGGAGCATTCACCTGCTTAAGGGGGTCACTGGAGAGCAGGTAGTTCTCTCCATCTCCATCTCTGAGAGCCTCATTTGTTTGGTGACAGCTGAGTGACAGGGCTTGAAACCCGAGCTGCCTGGCTAAGCCTGATGTGTGGATAAAAACCCTGGATGTGTCCCACCCCCACTCCTCCCAAACATTTCAGGAAATGAAAGTTGTAACACAATCTCTCTCTCCTCCCCCCCCCCCCCACATCCACTGGCTCACCCACCTCTCCCCACTGCAGACACACACAGAAAGCTCAAAGGGGCCTCCTCGCATTCAGCTCAGGCCAGAGATGATGGAAGGGGGGGGAGGGGGGCCGCAAAACCTGGGACTGGTGGGTTCCCCCCTCCCTGCTTTTCTCTCCTCTCCAGGTTTATTAGAAATGCCTGTCTGAGCAAGGATTCCTGGGGAAGGTCACTCAATTGTTGCGGTTTGAGCATGAATAAGAACCAGGTAAGGTGTGTGTGTTATAATATAGAACACGAGCTCTATATTATGGAATCGTGGACATTCCATAATATGCTGAGCGAGCACTGGAAGATTCGGGACACACACACAAAACAAAGTCCTTCTTCATGCAGTGCATAGCTGCGATCCTGGGATCTTCTGATGGAAGGTGGTGTACAAATTTAATAAATAAATACAAATACAAATGAGATCCAGCGCCGAGGGCCTTCTGGCGGTTCCCTTACTGCGAGAAGCAAAGCTACAGGGAACCAGGCAGAGGGCCTTCTCGGTAGTGGCGCCCGCCCTGTGGAACGCCCTCCCATCAGAGGTCAAAGCGATAAACAACTACATGACCTTTAGAAAATACCTGAAGGCAGCCCTGTTTAGGGAAGTTTTTAATCTGTGATATTTTAATGTATTTTGATATTTGTTGGAAGCCGCCCAGAGTGGCTGGGGAGACCCAGCCAGATGGGTGGGGTACAAATAATAAATTATTATTATTATTATAAATAGATAAAAGCTAAGCTGCGGCGCTCACTCCTACGGGAAGCAGTGATGGCACCAACTTAAAGGTAAAGGGACCCCTGACGGTCCAGTCGTGACCGACTCTGGGGTTGCAGCGCTCATCTCGCTTTATTGGCCGAAGGAGCCGGCGTACAGCTTCCGGGTCATGTGGCCAGCATGACTAAGCCGCTTCTGGCGAACCAGAACAGCACACGAAAACACCGTTTACCTTCCCGCTGCAGCGGTACCTATTTATCTACTTGCACTTCGTGCTTTCGAACTGCTAGGTTGGCAGGAGCTGGGACCGAGCAACGGGAGCTCACCCCATCGCGGGGATTCGAACTGCCGACCTTCTGATCGGCAAGCCCTAGGCTCTGTGGTTTAACCCACAGCGCCACCCACTTAGGTGGCCGTAAAAAAAGATTAGATTAATTCATCAAGGACAAAGCTATCAGTGGCTACTAGCCACAATTGTTCAGTATAGTAATTTAATTCACTGAAATTGTACAAACACACTTTTTTTTAAAAAGGTCCAGTTTCTGTGAAAGATGCATTTTTCCCACATGAAAGAATTTTGCTTTTCACATGGGCAACCTGACTCCCCAAGTCCGCTGTTGAAGGTGCCTTGCGGTTTTGATTTCCTGGTGAGAACAATCGAATATTAATCTTCCTTGTAAGGTGTTGCTAGGGCACAGGTTACCTGAAATCTTGTTTGTGGGATTTCCTTCCGCTTGCATGCTCGCCCCCATTGAAAAAAACCCGGCATCAGATGTGTGAGAACGCACTCGGCACAACCCTCTATCCATTGTCAGAAAGGCCAGTTTTTAAATCAACGGATAAGGGTTGGAATGTTGGCACTGCCTACACGGAGTTAACACGTTTATTTTCTGGGGATGAAAAATCCTTAGTGCAACACCAGGATTATTATTTACCTATTATTATCACTATTATTATTGTGGTTACCACTATTATTTCATGGGATTTATATCCTTGAGTTCCCAAAGAAGCCCAAAGGGTGGCTTGTGGTAACGTCAGACTATTCATCACCCTGCAATCCTCCTCTGTGGCCTTTCTTCATGAGCCTCTTCTGTGAGAGGTCCGGAGGGTGGCAACACAAGAACAGGCCTTTTCTGTGGTGGCCCCCTCACTTGTGGAATGCTCTTCCCAGGGAGGCTTGCCTGGTGCCATTGCTCATCTCTTTAGGTGCCAGGCAGAAATATTCCTCTTCCCTCAGGAGGTGGCGGGCTCTCCTTATCTGGAGGTTATTAAACAGAGGTTGGATGGCCATCTGTCATGGATGCTTCAGTTGAGATCCCTGCATTGTAAGGGGGGGTTGGACTGGATGACCCTCGGGGTCCCTTCCAACTTAGTTATATGATTTTATGATTCTAGGATTCTCCCAGGGCTTTAACTAGTTATCTGTGGCCTTTTAAAATGTGTGTCTTTGTGGTGGGGTTATTGTTTTTGCTACCATGGTCTGTATTGTTGTGTTTTTATATTGTAAACCACCCTTGGATGAAGGGCGATATAGAAATTTAATTAATAATAATAATAAATAAATAATAATAATAAATGTGTGTATTTGTGGTGGGGTTATTGTTTTTGCTACCATGGTGTGTATTGGTGTGTTTTTATATTGTAAACCGCCCTTGGATGAAGAGCGTTATAGAAATTTAATAAATAATAATAATAATAATAATTCACCGAGCAATGTCAAAGCAAATTTTAAATGTCATTAATAAATACATTGTGCACACAGTAGTTCACCCAGTTGCAAAAGGGGGAGACATTTCTTAGCTCATCAACCCACTGACATTTGCTGTAACTTGAATAATTTGAGCTTGCTTTTCCCTCGTCCCTCCCGCTCCTTTTTCCTCTTATGCTGTGTCCTTTCAAACAGTGAATCTGAGAACGGGGCCATCTTAGAACCGGTTTTATGCCAGCTGCTTTGAGAACATTTTTGGCTGGGGTGGAGGGAAGGTGTATAGATGCTTCAAATAAATAATAATAAATCTGTTCTGTGTTGCATTTTTTAAGAATAACAAAGCAAAGTTTCCCACCTCCTTTTCATGGCTTCAAATATGCCAGCAATTTTTAAATAGCCACAAAGTTCTCCTTGGCATGCCCCATAAAGCTTGCTGAAAGTCCAGGAAGAGGGACGCTTTGCTAGGCAGTGCTGGGCTTCTGCTGCTGTTTCAGCTCATTGAAGAAAGAAAATACAGGACGGCACTCCAGGGCCCAATGAAACACAGTCCTTTACTTCTGTCCTGTTAATGGACGGTGAAAAGCGCTAAGGCAGAAACAGGTGATTCGGCTGCAGTTCAAGTCCAGGGAAACAGCTGCACCACCACCAAGGTTGGCTGTATGTTGTGTTTCGACAAATGTACCAACGGGCACACATGGGGAAAAGCTACACTTGCGCAAACTCATCCGTAATTTGCATTTATTTGTTGTGTTTATGTACCACCTTTTCTTCCATGGACCGCAAGGAGGTTCTCGCCCTCCTCTCCATTTTATACTCACAACAACCCTGTGAGGTAGGTTAGGCTGAGAGACAGTGACTTGGCATAAGGTCACCCAGTGAGCTCCAGGGCTGAGTGAGGATTCGAACCCTGGTCTCCCATGTCCACATCCAACACTCTGATCCATGGGTAGGCAAACTAAGGCCTGGGGGCCGGATCTGGCCCAATCGCCTTCTAAATCCGGCCCGCGGATGGTCCGGGAATCAGCGTGTTTTTACATGAGTAGAATGTGTGCTTTTATTTAAAATGCATCTCTGGGTTATTTGTGGGGCCTGCCTGGTGTTTTTACATGAGTAGAATGTGTGCTTTTATTTAAAATGCATCTCTGGGTTATTTGTGGGGCCTGCCTGGTGTTTTTACATGAGTAGAATGTGTCCTTTTATTCTAAATTGGCTTTAGGGAAGTTTTTAATGTGTGATATTTTAATGTATTTTAGTGTTTGTTGGAAGCCGCCCAGAGTGGCTGGGGGGACCCGGCCAGATGGGCGGGGTACAAATAATAAATTATTATTATTATTATATTATTATTATTATTATAAATGCATCTCTGGGTTATTTGTGGGGCCTGCCTGGTGTTTTTACATGAGTAGAATGTGTGCTTTCATTTAAAATGCATCTCTGGGTTATTTGTGGGGCCTGCCTGGTGTTTTTACATGAGTAGAATGTGTCCTTTTATTCTAAATGCATCTCTGGGTTATTTGTGGGGCCTGCCTGGTGTTTTTACATGAGTAGAATGTGTCCTTTTATTTTAAATGCATCTCTGGGTTATTTGTGGGGCCTGCCTGGTGTTTTTACATGAGTAGAATGTGTCTTTTTATTTATTATTCCCCAGAGTGGCTGGGGAAACCCAGGCAGATGGGTAGGGTATAAATAAATAAATTATTATTATTATTATTATTATTATTAATATATAATGCATCTCTGGGTTATTTGTGGGGCATGGAATTTGTTCACCCCCCCAAAAAAAATAGTCCGGCCCCCAACAAGGTCTGAGGGACAGTGGACTGAAAAGCTTTGCTGACCCCTGCTCTAATCGCTGTACCACACTGTCTCTTTCATACTTTGGCTTGTAGAACAAGAAGCAGGCAGATACGTTGACGCCTCTCTTTCTCTCTTTTTTTGTTCCGCACAATTTCCCCAGAGTGTCTTGGGGGAAGGACTTGTTCACGCCAGTACTAAGCCAGTACTTAGTGTGAGCCTGGTTAGCATGAACCATGGTTAACCAACCATGGTTAGAGCTGAAGCACCTAGCAGGCGATCACCTGAACCTTGGGTCACGATGTGTTGTTTCCAGCCCTTGAGTGCACTAGGAGCCTGCCTGGTCCCAGATCCTCTTCCCATAATCGTTGCTACAACCTCCAATGTATTATATGTACTATATCACATATAATAAAGTGCAAGTGTCTCTGCGTCCAGTCCCTGTGTCCCTGGGATTGCGCTACTGCGCATGTGCCCCACGGACAGCCGTTGGGACTTGGAGCGCAGAGACTTCGGGCGGCCGGGCTCAGCTCTGCGCGTGTCCCCGATGTTGCTAGGGCAACAGGGACGCTATGCGCAGAGCTGGCTACATCATGCGGCTCTCGCGTTGTTAGAAAAAAAAACCGAGATAAGCGAGAGCCGCTCAGTCAGCTCTGCGCATAGCGTCCCTGTTGCCCTAGCGCCTGTTCTAGCGCCCGTTAATTTAACGGGCATAAGTTACTAGTTATATATATTTATATATCTAGAATGCAAACATGAAGTGCAAGGAAATGGGCTCCTAGCACTTCAAAGACCTCTTGATGCTGCCACGAATGTACAATACTTCAGTAGTCTCTTATTTCTAACAGGGACCCTCTTTTGAATTTAGGCAAACGACTAAATGGCTCTACCACTGATGCCATCTTGAGCATAGGCTCAAAAACGGAGTGTCAAGGTGCCCCTTTTAACCCCTTCTGCTCCAGTGGGAAGAGCAACAGGGGCTTTCGAAGAGACCCCCATTCCACCCCTTACTACACGCTCCTGGGTTTCCTTTCCCTTTGCCAATCTTGCTTTTGCAAATAAACGAACAGCCGAGCTGCAGAAAGAGCCAGTGTGTTGTAGTGGTTAGACTGTTGGACTAAGGCCTGGGAGAGACAAGGATTCAGCCACAAAGCTCCCTGGATGACCTTGGGCCAGTCACTGCCTCTCAGCCTAACCTACCTCGCAGGGTTGTTGTTGCGAGGATTAAATGAGGAGGGGGAGAACCATGTGCATGCTGTTTTGAGTGCTTTGGAGAAAAAGAGGGGCTATAGATGCAGTGCAACAAAACAAAACAAAACAAAATAGGGAAAACTTAGAGAGACACGGGCTTACAGAGTGTTTGGATCCTAAACAGAGGGACCTTCTTGGGCTCTCTCCTGTGGACCAGTCATAACCCCCTCTCCACAAAGCTGGTTGTGCTACAAGGCCTCCAGCAGCCAATCACTGAAGCCACCTCTCACTTGAAGCAGCAATGAGTTGTTTTACCACTGAGGACTAGAGAACCAGGTGTTTGGTTTCCATGGAGGAAATTCAAAAATGTTGACATCGTTGAGACGTCTGAATTTTTTTGCAGTTGCAAAGAGTAGCATGTCTGTGTTTATTTTTACTTTAGCTCTTGGGTGAGAATGCTTTTTCTCTGGAGTTTGACTGTCCTCTGCTGGTTGGTTTGCCTCATTGCTGTGCCATCTTTGCTGTTTTAAGAAAAGTTTGTTTGTGCGTATGTGCTGGGGAACCACCATGTGCAAAATATTTGCCTGATTTATCTAACCTCTAATCTAGATTTATGTTGCTTTGTTTGCTTATTTTGTTTAAAAGGTTTATTAGCTGGCCTTGGTGAAAAAGGTTTCCCGGGTGGTGCACAAAATGTGAATAAACCTAATTCGCACAACATTGCATAGGAAGCTGCCTTACAATTGTAAGGCAGCTGCCTAAGGCAGAGTCCTTCCATTGGTCCATCCAGTTTGGTCTTGTCTACATTAACTGCAGGGCCGGCCCAAGACATTTTGGCACCTGAGGCGAACCACAAAGTGGTGTTCCTTCCTCCCGGGGAAGAAGGGTGGGGGTGGAGCTAAGATCGACATCAGAAACAAGACTCAGAAGCTGATAGTTGTGGTAAACCTGTTGACGACTGTTAACGGCTGCAATTAGTCTTACAGGAAAAAGCAAGGGGTGAGAAGGTTAAAAATAGCTTTGTCATGTATAGCTTTGTCGTCAACAGGTTTACCACAGCTATCAGCCTATCACCCATTCCCACCACCCTTCTGAGTAATACCCCTCCCACCCTCTCACTATATATAAGGGTCTGGTGACTTCTGTTTCAGTGTATCTGAAGAAGTGTGCATGCACACGAAAGCTCATACCAAGAACAAACTTAGTTGGTCCTAAGGTGCTACTGGAAGGAATTTTTTTATTTTTTATTTCTTTTTTGACTATGACAGACCAACATGGCTACCTACCTGTATCAGAAACAAGGGGAGAAATAAAGACCTACATTGGGATTTGCTGCCCCTATGGATTGTGCCACCTGAGGCAGTCGTCTATCTTGCCTTATGGGTGGGCCGGCCCTAACTGGCAACCGCTCCCCAGGACTTCAAGCAGGGAGTCTCTTCCAACGCTATTTGGAAATGCCAGGGAGTGAACTGGGACCTTATGCAGGCAAAGCAGGTGCTGTGCCACCGAATAAGATTTGCATGCCAGTCTAGCCCGCTTCTGCCAACCTAGCAGTTCGATAGCACATCAAAGTGCAAGTAGATAAATAGGTACCGCTCTGGCGAGAAGGTAAACGGCGTTTCCGTGCGCTGCTCTGGTTTGCCAGAAGTGGCTTAGTCATGCTGGCCACATGACCTGGAAGCTGTACGCTGGCTCCCTCGGCCAGTAAAGTGAGATGAGCACTGCAGCCCCAGAGTCGTCTGCGACTGGACCTAATGGTCAAGGGTCCCTTTACCTTTACCTAGTCCGCTTTTATGCACTGAGCGAGTGGGCACCATCTTGTTGTTTGCCTCAAGCGGCCAAATGCCTCGGGCCAGCTCTGCTGATCCTCCACAAAATGTTCTTTGCTAACATTTGTCCTCCACGTTTTACCTTTTAGTTTTGTGAAACTTGCACCGCACTGGGCCCTTTCTTGTTTGTCCTCCAGCTCCCTTGCTTTTCCTGGCTCCCCCCAAACTTAATTCCACCACCCTGTGTCCGTTTTCTGCCTTGTTTGCATTTCCAATTTCCTTCTTTTCATTTTGTTCCCAAGGTTGAACCTGGGCACGGACTGCCGCGTGGGTGTATCTGGCCCTGGTGCCAGAGAGAGGCAGGAGTCGGCGGCTGCCAAGCCCTAATTCATCACCCGCACCTCCCTTTAGCACCCAGACATGTCGGCCCATTGCTGGCCTTGGCATCGCTTGGCATTCCAGGCTCTGGCTGCAGTGCATGGGCCAGCTTCCTCTGTTTGTTAGTGTTGGCATTCCTGAGTTGCCTGCTTGGCTTCAGAGCAGCATATTTCAGGAAGGGGGGGGGAATGGGATTTGGGGTTTTCCTTTCACATCTAGGTAAACCACAGGTTTGAGACATGGACTTCCTTTGTCCGACAGGGGTCACAGCTTTGTGGTCTAAACCACAGAGCCTAGGGCTTGCCGATCAGAAGGTCAGCAGTTCAAATCCCCGTGACGGGGTGAGCTCCCGCTGCTCGGTCCCTGCTCCTGCCAACCTAGAAGTTCGAAAGCACGTCAAAGTGCAAGTGGATAAATAGGTACCGCTTTGGCGGGAAGGTAAACGGCGTTTGCGTGCGCTGCTCTGGTTCGCCAGAAGCGGCTTAGTCATGCTGGCCACATGACCTGGAAGCTGTACGCCAGCTCCCTCGGCCAATAAAGCGAGATGAGCGCCGCAACCCCAGAGTCGTCCGCGACTGGACCTAATGGTCAGGAGTCCCTTTACCTTTTACAGGTTTTTATAGAATCAGGGAACAGTATAATTCCTCTACCTAATGGTAGGACCAATCCTGATCCCAGCCAAACTTTCTGCCTTCCCAGAGGGGGTAGAATCCAGGCATTTCTCATCCACATGTGTTGGAATACACTGAAATCCAAGCAAAGTTTTAAAGCGCTCATTATCTATGGTTGGGGGGAAATGGAGAGCAAAAGCAGCCACGAGGCCTCGAATCTGGCCTCCATATCCCTCCGGCCAGCTGGCAACCTTCTAGGTATCACTGCATTGCAAACAAAGCCCTCTTTGAGAGGAGGTCTCGGGCTCTCTTGCACCCAGGCCAGATGTTGAAAGTGATTGAAGGAACAACATTCCTGTAGGGCCCAAGCAGGAAGGCTACCTCCGTAGCCCACCTCTGAGGACCAGCTTTCTTAAGGATGTAGGTTTCGCTGTGAAATTTGGCTTATGCATGGGGTGTATGGGAGGTTTGGGGAGGGGCCGTGCCTCTGGTGGGGGACACATCATGCTCCTTCTGGGGTAGTTTGGGTACCTTTGGTCCCCACCCTGCACTCAGCTCTCACCTGTGGCTCCCAGAAGCTGTCAGCATGTGACAGCGGCCACAGCCCAGAAACAGCTTTAACTAGCTGGTTAAATCAGAGCAAAATAAAATAAAAAAATTCCTTCCAGTAGCACCTTAGAGACCAACTAAGTTGTTCTTGGTATGAGCTTTCGTGTGCATGCACACTTCTTCAGATACACTGAAACAGAAGTCATCAGAAGTTTCAGTGTATCTGAAGAAGTGTGCATGCACACGAAAGCTCATACCAAGAACAAACTTAGTTGGTCTCTAAGGTGCTACTGGAAGGAATTTTTTTATTTTATTTTGCTTTGACTATGACAGACCAACACGGCTATCTACCTTTAACTGGTTAAATCAGGTGAGGGTAGTCGATGGCTCTCAAACATAGCTGTCAACTTTCAGATTTGAAAATAAGGGATTTTCCAAAACTTTCAGATTTGAAAATAAGGGATGCCGCAAGGGCGGTGCAATGGCACCAAGTAGCCTCGCCACCCTGTGCTCCAGAGGCTGCGCGCGAACGGGTGAGCGAAAGAGCGCGTAGACGGCAGGCAGGCTGTCTGTCTGGTTGGGCCTGAGGGTCTGGCTGCACAAGGCATGCAAGCTCCGCCCCCAGTCGGTCTCAGACTCCTTATTGGCAGCTGAGCAACGCAGCTGAGGAGCCTCCCTGGCCAGCAGGGAGAGAGAGGAGCTGCTTCCTATGAAATCCGGGAAATTTAAGGGATATCAACAATCCGGGATAGCAGCGGGAAACGGCATTGGAATAAGGGAGTTTCCCGCAAAAGAAGGGAGGGTTGACAGCTGTGCTCTCAAACCTTTGGTGAATTAGGGACTTCTCCTGAATGCAAAGACAGGCTCCAGTGGATTGAGCAGACAAGCCCAATAGTGGGTCCAACGGTCAAGAAGGCGGTTTCTGCATGTGCTGTAGAAGGAAGTGAGGGGCAGGTGGGGCTTGTCAACCTGGGAAGGGAGCCCATCTAGGAGAAGGAAAACTCTGATCCTATATCTCCCCTGCCTTGTCGCAGAAAAGCCTAAGGCAGGCATCCCCAAACTGCCGCCCTCCAGATGTTTTGGCCTACAACTCCCATGATCCCTAGCTAACAGGACCAGTGGTCAGTGATTATGGGAATTGTAGTTCAAAACATCTGGAGGGCCGAGTAGTGTCCCTAAAATGGTTGGATGGCGCCTTGTCTCCCTCCTTCCAGCAACTCCTGCAGCCAAGCTGGTGCCAAATATATTGCTCTGCTTTCCTTTGGACCACATCAACAAGGCCGGTGTGTGTGTGTCTTGTCGTCTGGGCAGCCCAGGACCTCCATACACACTGCCCAGGCTTGTGCCCCAGAGAAATCACTTCAGTGCTGCTATCGCAGCAGTTTGACTTCACCCATGGAGGCGCACTCCATTGTCTGTCGAGACAGATGAATGCCAATAATGCATGAGAGAGATGTTGGACCATTCTCTGCTCCACATCTTCGCTGTGCAAAAAAAAGGAAACAGAGGACAGTTTCTGTAATCAGTCCTTGGTATTTATTTATTTATTTATAAATCCCCACCAGCAATTTTTCTATCTAGGAATACTATTGCTATTATTACTATTTCATTTGTGAGTTGCTTCCTGTGAGGCACCCCAAAGCAATTTTACAGCTCTTTATCTGAGAAGACTGCCATTTCTCCCATCTCAGTGCTGAGCAACAAGCAATTACCATATTTTCCGCGCCATAAGACGCACCTGAACATAAGACGCGCCTAGTTTTTAGAGGAGGAAAGGGGGGAAGCCCTGCTTTTTTGAGGATCAGCTGAAAGTGGTGCAGCTTTTTTGCAAAGGGAAAAGCCCTGTTTTTTTGAGGATCACCTGAAAGTGGTGCAGCTTTTTTTGCAAAGGGAAAAGCCCTGCTTTTTTGAGGATCAGCTGAAAGTGGTGCAGCTTCTTTTTCAAAGAGGAAAAGCCCCATTTTTATGGGGTTCAACTCACAGTTTGCAGCTTCTAGTCCTACAGGAAAGGGAGCCATTTCTACAGTTTCCAGACAGATAATCTAATCAGCCAGTCACATGTCGCTGGGGAAACAAACAGCCTCCCTCTGCATTCAACAGCGGAGGCCTGGGCAAGGGGGCGGGGCTGGAAAGGGAGCCTTATCTCTCTCCCCGATCGCTTGCTAAACAGCTGTTCAGCAGCTTCCTTTCAACACCCTCTTCTCTCTTTGTAAAAAAAAGAGCACAATCTGCTTTTGGCCCCTAGGCAATTTGGCTCCAGACCATGCATTCGCTCCATAAGACGCACAGACATTTCCCCTTACTTTTTAGGAGGGAAAAAGTGCGTTTTATGGAGCGAAAAATACGGTAAATGCAACCCTGGTTTAACAAACGTAACATATAAGTGCAATGTTTCAAGCTTGCCAGATACAGTATTCTAAGTGAAGACAGCCACAAGGGCTATGCTGTACCTTCACTGTCAGAGGCAGTGAGTCTCTCTGAATTTCAGTTGCTGGGATTCACAGACTGTTTTGCTCAGCTTCTGCTTTTGGGCTTCCCAATACGGGACCTGGCTAGCCAATGTAAGAATACAGTGCTGGAGGTGTTCGGCTTCTGGCTTGATCCAGCTGCAGGGCTCTCCGTTCTATGTCCTTATGATAATCAGAAACAACAATAAGGTTAAACCTCAGATTCTCCACATGGTGGGGCTATTGGCCTGTGCCAAATGGATGTCGTGTTTTTGTGGTCTTCTTGCTGCAGGATGCTTTGTAAAGTACAGAGACAGCTGGAGAGAGCTGTGGCGCCTTAAGATCACTTTGCATCAGGGACAAAATAAGGTCAATGATTTATCAAGGGGTGTGTGTGTGTGTGTGTGTGTGCATGTAATAAAATAGGAAGCGTCCCCAGTAGACAGAGAAAACAGGGCCATAGCCATTTCATGTCCCTCCTTACACTTAACCTTGCAAATACAAGTAGGTAGCCGTGTTGGTCTGTGGTAGTTGAAACAAAATAAAAAAAAAATCCTTCCAGTAGCATCTTAGAGACCAACTAAGTTTGTTCTTGGTATGAGCTTTTGTGTGCATGCTTTCGTGTATCTGAAGAAGTGTGCATGCACACAAAAGCTCATACCAAGAACAAACTTAGTTGGTCTCTAAGGTGCTACTGGAAGGAATTTTTTTATTTTGTTTTAACCTTGCAAAGTTAAGTTCACAAAATGTAGCATCACTTTACTAGCGAAATGTTTTTACCAGCCGACATTTGCCTCGTTTGCACATCACAGTAAGCCCAAGTTTGGCTTTCCGTGACTGGGAACCAGATCGTTACATGGACTGAAAGAGAAGCAGGGAAAAGATCCCGCTTTTGTCGAGGTTCCCTATTCGGTTATGGTTGCCAGCAACTGGTACGGAGAGGCCTACTGCCTCCAATAGCCATCAAGGAGGATGAGGAACTGTGGCCTGAGAAAAGTCACAATGGCAGGTTCTCCAGCCCTGCTCTAAATATGCCCACAATTGCTGAGCAAGTTGAAGCTGGGAAATGTGTGGGATGTGAAACACGGGAGCAGTCAAGTACAACATCCCTAGAGTGGACATAGAAGGGGATGCCTGGACCAGGCAGTCGGAACTTCCTGTTTCTCCTGGGCTGGGACAGACGTCCTCTACATGTGACTAGAGGTGGGTGTGGCCTCACCTGTGCAGGTAACAAAAGGCGTAGGACTGGCCGCCATCTCTCTCTTCTTTTGACTACATTTTGACGAGGAAGTATCACCTGCTTAGCCAAAGATGCTCTTTCCAGCTGAGAGAGGACAAAGGAACTTATCCCCTATGGAATAGTCTCCATGTATATATTAGTTTTCTAAGCTAAGTCTGTCTTCTGGGATCCTATTGTGAACAGAATTTGAGTAATAATAATAATAATAATAATAATAATAATAATAATAATAATTTTTTATTTGTACCCCGCCCATCTGGCTGGGTCTCCCCAGCCACTCTGGGGAGTAAACTCTTTTTATACTTTTATAGAAGACTGTGTTGTGTCTTATCTTTTATTTGGGAACAAAGGGGGAAATACCAGGACAGTTATTACAGAGGCTTTAGTGAGCCTGAGCAACGCATCCGCTGTGTAAGTTTAAAAGGGGAATGTTACTCTGCTAATTTGTGGAACTTGTTAACACAAGTTGGAATAGGATATAATCAAACAATATATCCTCTCCTGCATCCCTGAACACTCCCACAAAATGAGGTTCATGGCATGGCGCAGCATAGCAGAGTAGGACCTGCTAAAGGGATGCTTTCACTCAAGAGTCAGGACGATTGATTTAGGATATGGAGGGTGTGATGTTTGTATCAGTGTATATATGTGTGTCTCGGACTCCTCTCTGGAAGAACCAGCAGGGGATAAAGCCAAAAGCATGAGTTCTGCAGAAGCAGGTGGAGCAACAATGCTTTCTCTAGATCAGAGGGGAGTAGGGTGGGGAACTACAATTCCCACCCTCCCTTCCCATTGGCCGTACTGGCTAGGGTTGGCGGGAGTTGTAGTCCTGTAGGGATTATGGCTGGATTGGCGCTGGCAAACCACGTCAATTCTGCCAAGGTTAGAAATGCAGCGCTGGCAAACCACGCTGACACCAGAACGTCAGGATGGTAGACACGAGTCAGCAGCACAACAGGACAAAGGAGTGGTGGAAAAGTACTAGAAAGTCACAAGATGAGCACGGGAGGGGTGCATGAGGGGAGCATGTGATGGGAGCATGGAGGATGAGCACGTACGCAATGGAGATGTCATGTGGGGAAGTTTTGGGGTGTCGCTGTTTGTAAGCATTTCCTTATATGGTGCTATGTACCACCACTGGGTTGCATGTGCCCTTATTTGGTTCCTTGAGCTGCTCCTATGGGGCTAATCATTAACCGATGTGTGAGATTGTCAATAAATGGGAGCCCTCGGGTGTGGTTCGAGGTGGCCTTCCCGTTCATACCATCCTGTCATCGCGTCGTCTCTTTGCCGGTGCAACATAGTCCAAAACTCTGGGAGGGCACCAGGCTGGGGGAAACTGGGACAGAATTGTTTTCTTGGCTTTAGCCAAGTAACAGCGTCATGTTCCCCTGGAGTGTTCTCTGAGCTGTTATTAGTTTGGTCTATTTAGCCTGATTCTAGTGTTTAAAAAGGTAAAGGGACCCCTGACCGTTAGGTCCAGTTGTGGACGACTCTAGGGTTGCGGCGCTCATCTTGTTTTACTGGCCAAGGGAGCCGGTGTACAGCTTCCTGGTCATGTGGCCAGCATGACTAAGCCACTTCTGGAGAACCAGAGCAGCTCAAGGAAACGCCATTTACCTTCCTGCCGGAACAGTACCTATTTATCTACTTGCACTTCGATGTGCTTTCGAACTGCTAGATGTGCTAGGACCGAGCAATGGGACCTCACCCCGTCGCAGGGATTCGAACCTTCTGATCGGCAAGCCCTAGGCTCTGTGGTTTAGACCACAGCGCCACAAAAATGTTTGTGGGTGTTATGTGTTACATTGACCAGCAGGTGACAGACATGTTACTCTACTTAGGACCCCTAACCACAAATGAAAATAGTACAAAAGTGATTTATGAGTTGGACAGACAAGACCACACTCAAAATGAAGTTATATGCAAATGTATGTGGTAGCCACTGTTATGTAACAATTATGCCTCACATAATTGTGATTCTCAAAAAATGGCTACGCTTAAGCAGAACGATTATTTAGATAGAAGAATTACTATTTCAATTAGAAACTGTACCTATTTTTCCAATTTTGTGTAAGAGTTGTGCAAATGCTTATGAAAATGCAAATAAATCAATTTCATCATTTCACCCAGTAGGGAGATGGTATTTAGGTTACGTTTCCAAAATACTTCAGAATCACACTTGTTGTTAATAACTGGAGGTATCTGGAGATTCTACCTATTTGAGATTCTGCATACACACAATCACACAAACACTACAGATGCCAGGGATTGAACCCATGACTTTCTGCATCCCAAACATGTGCTCTACCACTGATCCTGGGGCCCTGTGCATGAACCGCAACCTTCCCTAGGCCCCACCCCTTCTCCTCTGGCCCCGCCCCCACCCTTCCTGTTCCATAATTTCTCTGAATAATCTTGCTTAGCTCAAATGCACCCTGGAACTATTATCATAGTTCTTGCTTCCTTGGACTGAAGATGGAGAGACATGTCTTTTTGTGTTTGTGTACAAACCTCTGACGTTCGCATGACTGGGATGTAGCCTTTCGTATAAAGGAAAGAGCCGCATCCATTGCCCAGCCCACTTTTACCCCAGGCCCCGCCCACCCCTCTGCCACGGCATGTGGCCCCCTGGAAGGCTACTCATGGGGGGATGCGGACCTCGGGCTCAGAAAGGTCCCCCACCCTCAGCCTGAGCTCATTCCAAGCTGAGCTCATCGTTTCCTCCTAGAACTGTGAGGTGCGACTCTTTCTGCCAGCACCCTAGGAGAGATTTTCACACACATCTGGAAATCCGCATTTGTCAGCGTCATATGTTTTTTGCCTTTTTGATCAGAGATCCCAGTCCGAACAGCATCCGTGCACACTCCAGAGGTATTACCCAATGGAAGCCTCACATGCAGAGAATATGTTACCTGGCCTTGGGCAGATAGCAATCGCAAGGCTGAGGATTATTTATTTGGAACATTTACATGTTCATGATGTTTGTATCCCACCCTCCCTCCATGGTTTCTGTGGGAGATTAGCAGCTAAGCCTAACAAATGTATACTCTTTCTGGTTGGCATGAGAATCATAGAGTTGGAAGAGACCACAAGGGTCTAACCCTTGTGCATTTTCATAAGCATTTGCACAACTCTTACACAAAATTGGATATAAAGGTACAGTTTCTAATTGAAATAGTAATTCTTCTATCTAAGGACCACATCCAGTCTAACCCCCTGCCAAGCAGGAAACACCATCAAAGCATTCCTGACAGATGGCTGTCAAGCCTCTGCTTAAAGACCTCCAAAGAAGGAGACTCCACCACACTCCTTGGCAGCAAATTCCACTGTCGAACAGTTCTTACTGTCAGGAAGTTCTTCCTAATGTTTAGGTGGAATCTTCTTTCTTGTAGTTTGAATCCATTGCTCCATGTCCGCTTCTCTGTAGCAGCAGAAAACAACTTTTCTCCTTCCTCTATATGACATCCTTTTATATATTTGAACATGACTATATACTTGAACATGGAGAAGGGGGAAAGTCCACAGAGCTGTATTGTTGATAGGCAGACCATAGAAATACAATTGATAGGGCTCTGTGTGATGTCATTTCCCCTTCTCTCCTGGGGAGGATGGAACATATAGTAGTTCCCATGTGCATAGCCAGGGGGGGCAGAGGGGGCAGCTGCCCCCCCTAGAAGGCAGCCCTAGAAGCAAAAATGATCAGCGTCCATTCAAAGCAAACCTGAATGACAATGGCTTGCCCCCCCCCCTAGTTTTGATCCTGGGTACGCCCCTAGTTCCTGCTCCTCTCTTTCTTCCTTTGACCAGCATTAGTTGCTGGAGGAGACTCTTGAGAGTCCCATGGACTGCAAGAAGATCAAACCTCTCCATTCTGAAGGAAATCAGCCCTGAGTGCTCACTGGAAGGACAGATCCTGAAGCTGAGGCTCCAATACTTTGGTCACCTCCTGAGAAGAGAAGACTCCCTGGAAAAGACCCTGATGTTGGGAAAGATGGAGGGCACAAGGAGAAGGGGACGACAGAGGACGAGATGGTTGGACAGTGTTCTTGAAGCTACCAACATGAGTCTGACCAAACTGCGGGAGGCAGTGGAAGACAGGAGTGCCTGGCGTGCTCTGGTCCATGGGGTCACGAAGAGTCGGACACAACTAAACAACTAAACAACAAAAAGTTGCAGACATGCCTCTGCTTGCTCCAGATTTATATATGATTTATATGCCACCCTTCCTCATAAGATCTCAGGGCAGAATTTAAGTGTTTTGCCTGCATAGTTTTTACTGCTGCCTGACTGCAGTGTGTCTTTCAGCTCTGCAAATGCCTCTTGCTTGCCTTGATGGAATACAGAGCGTGGTGTGTGACTGTGTGCAGAAACTAGCCAACTCTACTAAGGTAGTGTTTACATTGGTTCCTCCACCTGGAAGGTGCCCCCTGGAAGGTTGCTCTGTAGGGAATGTGGCCTTCATGGGGGGCGGGAGGGGAGCTTGTCGCAGCAGGACAGATAGGCACCTGTGACTCTTCCCCAACCTGACTTGTCTCTGCCTCTTGGCCTCCCGGCTCTCCTGCTTCCACTTCTGCCTCTGATTCTGGACTGCTCTCTGCCACAGACTCTCCCCGCTCACTAAGCCCTGTTGCCTCTTCAGCTTCCGACACCTCCTCTCCCCAGTCTTCCCCCTCTTCTCCCTCTGACCACTCATTGTTGTCCCATGACCACTGTTCAGGCTCTGAGCCATCTTCTCTTGCAGTTTCTCCAGCTGGTTCCTCCTCCCACCATTCCTCTGTGTCCAAGCAGCCTCACTGGCCTTGCTTTGCATCCTCTTTGAGGGTTTTTGCCTGGCTGGAATGGGTCCTTGAGGTCAGATAATGCCTGTTGGTTGCCTGGGTGGAGGAGAAGACAGGGAGTGTTGTTGTGTTGGGGTATTCCTTTCGTTTATAAATTCTCCAGGAAACCAAAGGTTCATACTAACATTGTGGGATGTAAAACGCAGGAGCAGTCAAACACAACATTGCTAGAGTGGACATGAAGAGGATCTCAGTCCACCAGCTGGAACTTCCTGTTTATTCTGGGCTAGGATGGACTTCCTCTGTGTAACTGGAGATGGGTGTGGCCTCACCTGTGCAGGTAAACACAAAAGCACTGGGCCGGCCACCATCTTTCTCTCTTTCCGATCGTCTTTCGACAGAGCAACATGTGCCTCCAGCCAAGAGAGGAGAAGGGGCTATATCTCTTAAGGAATAGTCTCCTAATGATGTATATACTACTTTCTATGCTATAAGTCTGCCTTCTGGGATACAATTGTGAACAGATGATACTTGTAAGTAAACTCTTTACACTTTTGTAGAAGACTGTGTCGTGTCTTATTTTAAGAGGGAATTAGAAGGGAAAATACCAGGATAATATTGTTTATAGAGGTTCTAGCGAAACACAAGTAAACATGGGACTTGTTAACACAAGCTGGGATAGGATATCTTAAACAATATATCCTCTCCTGCATCCCTAAACATCCCCACAAACATTTGGATCACTTAATAAGATGCATGGTGGTATATGTATGGGAATGCAGGTTTTCGTAATGTATTGGGGGGGGGGCTCTGGGGAAATAAATAAGGGGGAGAAAGTTCCCTACGCCATATCTAACTTCACCACCACACAGCTGGTGCAGATCGGGGGTGCAAGATGCAGGTACAAAATCGCATTGCCCAGATGATCACTGAAGGAGGAGGTGGCTTGCCTCTGGGGGTCCTACTTGTGCTACAACTGAGGAATGGAGGCTGCAATTAAGTTTTCATTGCAGAGGAATTTGAGGTTTATTTGCTTCTTACTGAAGATGCTGCAGTTGGGGCTCAGGACGCCTTCAGCTTCTGCAACAGATTGTCTGCAGAAGCTTTATCTTATTCAGGCTGGAAATGGGTCACTCGGCTCGCTCTTGCAAGTGATTACAATATTGCTGGAATCACTCCATCCATCAGTGCGTGAACTCTGGGAACACTTAGCTGAGCTCAGCTCCAATGCATTACTTCAGCTGGAGGAGCCGCGATAGGTAATGCAGCGGTGAGGAAGGAGCTAAATGATAACAAAAGTCTCCTGGCTGAAAATGTAAAGTGCTGTGCAACTATTTTTAGTGACCTCTCTGGCTCGGATAATGTAGTGAGCAAAGTGGATGTGAACATCCACCTCAGGTGAATTGAGTCTGGCTGCTTGCCATCCAGCACAAGCTGGCAAAGGTTAATTCCACCTTTCCCAAGGGGAAGAGGTTCTGTTGTACAGTGTACATGTTAAAAAATGGCCCTTTAATGGACCGGTCCTGGGGAAAAATGTGCCTGCTATACGATCTTTCTGCATGAAGTATATAGCTCGGGTAAACACAGGAAGAAGGTACTGTGCTTTGCAGCGCAATTCTACCTATTTATATCTACAGCTATAATAAAAATATAAGGTTGTCGTCATGCTGCAGTTTGCTTGCTTACAGATAGGTGGCGCTGTGAATTACAGTGTGATGAGGCAATGGATGGGTGGCCTAGGCAAAACATGGAAGGACAGCCAGAACAGTAGCTCCCCAGCTCCATTGGCTCATCCTGCCATCCCTGGGGACCACTGTCTCTGGAATCTAGACCCCCCAGGCCAGCTGGCACTGCTACTGACCACCTTCCTCCTCCCTGACCAGCCAGGAAAGCTGCTGCTTCTGCCGCCACTGCCCAGTTGGTTAGGATGAAGAGTCTGTCCAGCAGGAGGAAGGAGGGAAGTGGTTAGAAGCAGAGGCCCGCTGATTTGGTAAGCTGCTGCAGACACTACCCTCAGTCCCCAGGCTGGCCGTACTCTGCTTCTGTCTGCTCTGCAGCACCATGAGGAGGAAAGGAGACGGTGTAGGTCCTTCTGCAACACCCCCCTTCCACTACTAGTTTGCACCCCTAACATTGGGAGGTAGGCAAAAGAGAACGAGGGAGAGGGGATAATGAGGTCTAGTGGGCTGGGGTACGCTGAGTTGGCAATCTTCCCTGCCCTCCTCCTTTGCACCTCCAACATGGGGAGTGGCAAAGGAAAAGTGGGGTGGTGGCGGCCAAAGGTTGAATGGATCATTGCAGGACGGGCCTTGCAAGTCTTCACTTGCCCCTCTCAACCTCTGATTTCGGGATTTTGCCAGGTGGGCAGGAGGACAACTCACCTGTCAATCGTAATCACACCACATTGACACCATTGATTCCTGCATTGCAGTGGGTTGGACTAGATGACCCTTGGGGGGGCCTTACAACTCTAGCATTCTATGGTTCTGCGATACACCAGCAGCACCCAAGGTGGATTACAATGGTTTTCAAGTTCAAAAACAAGCTCCATAGCTTGTAAAACACGCCAACGAGGGGC
>JAWWNF010000215.1:0-22500 GCA_034641395.1 Darevskia armeniaca | reverse complement strand
AGGGCCTTCTCAGTAGTGGCACCCTCCCTGTGGAATGCCCTCCCGTCAGATGTCAGGGAGATAAAGAGCTGCCCAACTTTTAGAAGACATCTGAAGGCAGCCTTGTATTGGGAAGTTTATAATGTTTGATGTTTTATTATGTTTTTATATGTACTGGAAGAGTGGCTGGGGAGACCCAGCCAGATGGGCGGGGTATAAATAATAAAATTATTGTTATTGTTATTGTCATTGTCATTGTTACTTTTCCTTCACCCATACCAATAGCAATTGCTGTGGCTGCAGAGATGGATAACTTGTAACTGCTGGCTCCCATGTTGTTTTTGCTGTGTTAGCAGCACCAAAGTGATTCTGGAGCACAAGGTTGGGCAGTGTGTATAGAAGTCCTGGGCTGCCCAGATGACAAGACCTCCCTGCCAGCCTTGCTAATGTGATCCACAGGAAAGCAGAGGAATACATTTGGCCCCAGCTTGGCTGCAGAAGTTGCCAGAAGGAGACAAGGCGCCATCCAACCATCTTAGTGACTCCACTCTGCATTTGTGTAGGACTTATTCCTTAGCCTTTTCTTCTCCCGAAGATGTCCTGCAAGGTAGGGATTTTATCTCAGGGCTTATACTCCTGAAGTATTCTTCCATTCATAGATGCTGGAGATAGGTTCAGAAGCATACAGCCTCTGTTCCAAGCAGTAAAATACAGCCACCATCTGGAAACCTATGTCCCCACTGTGGAAGGACTTGTGGATCCAGAATTGACTTCCACAGACACTTAAGGACCAACTGTTAAGACCAGGGGTCAGCAAACTTTTTCAGCAGGGGGCCAGTCCACTGTCCCTCAGATCTTGTGGGGGGCTGGACTATATTTTTGGGGGGGGATGAACGAATTCCTGTGCCCCACAAATAACCCAGAGATGCATTTTAAATAGAAGGACATATTCTACTCATGTAAAAACATGCTGATTCCCGGACCGTCCGCAGGCCGGATTTAGAAAGTGATTGGGCCGCATCCGGCCCCCGGGCCTTAGTTTGCCTACCCATGGTTAAGACCGTGTTCATGGAAGAGAATCTTACTTGGCTACAAGTTATTGCCAGAGAAGATACTAGAATTTGGGATCACACACACAGTAAAGTTGATGAGACAAATAACAAAGCAGGCAGAAAGAAAATGGTTTCACACAAACACGTAGACCCCTGTATGCATTATACATTCAAAGCAGTATTGCACCACTTTAAAAACGGCATAGCTTCCCCACCTACCTGTGATTCTCAGGAACTAGGAGTAATTCCTGCTATGTTCAAAGCAGCTTTTTGAGGGAATGTTAAGGAAGGTAGGAGAGGATATATTGTTTTGATATTATCCTTCCCCACTCACGCTAGTGAGTAAATGGCAAAGCACATTCCCTTTGCAACTTATTGGAAGCAAGTTGATGATTCGTTAGAATCCTTTAATTAAGCAATCCAGTCTGGATTGTTCCCGGTTAAGTTCCCCCTTTATTTCCCTCTTAAAATAATAATAACACAACACAGTCTTCTTTAAAAGTAAGAATAAAGTTTTACTCACATTCAGTTCACAGCAGTAATCTGAAGGCAGGCTTTATCTTGTGGTTACAGTGAAAAGAAGTCTGAGCTACATCTCAGACTTTCTGCTTGTGGGCTCCATCCTATGTGAAGGTTGAGCCATGCTCTGGCTAAGAGCCAGGAGAGTCCAAGAGAGAGATGGTTGCCTGGCCAGCCCTTTTATCTGGTCAACTAGGGCCACAGACATCTACCTAGCCACACACAGGGGGAGGAAGCTTCAGAGCAGGTATGACAGGAAGTCCTCCCTGTCTGGAGCCACATTCCCCTGTGTGTCCACTCTAGGCAACAGGAAATGTTGTACTTGACTGCTCTGGTAATAATACACCCCACACTTATTTCGAGGAAAGTTTGAAAAGTATTGCAGTAGAAGTCCTATAGATTTCAACTTGTGATGGGTTTCAACTTGAGGTCATTAGACACCTGCTTAAGCATGGGCATAGCCAGGATTTATCTTCGGGGGGGGGGGACAGGACACCCACCTGTCATCATCCTCTGTCTGGCTCTGTCTAGCAGATTTGGAATGAAATCTCTCAATAACAGTTGTTTTGAATCACTTTCTTTTGACCCCAAGTGCTCAGAAAAATCTGTCAAAATCTTTCTACAATTTCAACGCTTGGTTTAGTATTTTTTATTTATTTACTTGATTTAGGGGGGCAGCTGTCCCCTTACTCCCCCCATTACACCCATGTGCTTAAGGCTTAGTTGAGCCCCAAGGAGCACAGTGGCATGTACATCCCACTAAACATGCCCAGGGTTCCAAGTCTGTAGAACAACCAGTTCAGGATTCAGACTGAAATTTCTGTTTGTCAGCAAAAGAAAGTGCTTGGCTTGCAACATCTACCTGTCCTCTATTCCAAATGCATAAATCAGAAATGAGGAACACATGTTATTGGACTACATCTCCTATCATCCCTGATCCATTGGCCTGGGGCTGATGGCAGAGGGTCGCAGGTTAGCCACCCCTGGTGCAATTGTTGCTGTAATCCTGTACTTATTTACTTGGGAGTGAGCTCCATTGAAATCAGTGGGACCTTCTGCTGAGTAGACAGCTAGTAGGGGTCAGCAAACCTTTTTCAGCAGGGGACCGGTCCACTGTCCCTCAGACCTTGTGGGGGGGCGGACTATATTTGGGAAAAAAAATGAACGAATTCCTATGCCCCACAAATAACCCAGAGATGCATTTTAAATAAAAGCACACATTCTACTCATGTAAAAACACGTTGATTCCCAGATTTAGAAAATGATTGGTCCGGATCCGGCCCCCGGGCCTTAGTTTGCCTACCCATGAGCTAAAGGGTTGCTCTGCCAGCCATTTTAAGAGCCTCCTAAAGCCTAGGAAGATACTGGTTCATCTTTCTTTTATGAGTTATGTTAAAAATCACAGGCTGCAAACTGATGAATGAACGCTGCACCCTAATCGTATAGGGAAGATTGCTCCAAAATAAGGTACCAACACGAAAAGCTTTTTATTTACTATTTTAGAGTGGACCCCCCCAAAAAAACAAAACAAAACAAAACAGTGGCTTGGGATTCCATTTGCATGGTCTGACTTTTCTGACCATCTTCCTCCTGCTGTTATTGAGATACACACTTAACCGGCAGTAAGCCCCAAGTTAAAGGGACCCAGGTGGCGCTGTGGGTTAAACCACAGAGCCTAGGGCTTGCTGATCAGAAGGTCGGTGGTTCCAATCCCTGCGATGGGGTGAGCTCCCGTTGCTCGATCCCACCTAGCAGTTCAAAAGCCCATCAAAGTGCAAGTAGATAAATAGGAACCACTCTGGCGGGAAGGTAAACGGCGTTTCCGTGCACTGCTCTGGTTCACCAGAAGCGGCTTAGTCCTGCTGGCCACATGACCTGGAAGTTGTACGCTGGCTCTCGGCCAATAAAGTGAGATGAGCGCCGCAACCCCAGAGTCGGACACGACTGGACCTAATGGTCAGGGGTCCCTTTACCTTTAAGCCCCAAGTTGAGCTCAGGGAGACTTACTCCCGAGTAAACATGTATAGGGCTGGGCAGTAAGGCTGCAATTCAAGATGCATTTACTTAGGAGAAAGTCTCCATTGAACTCAGTGGGACTTACTCCCCAGTAAACATGAATGGAATCCTACTGCACCCCAAGCGCTTCTTTTATTGGATCTGGGCCGTCAGCATGACCCACTCCTTTAATTAAACAGGGATTCTAATTAACGGAGATCCCTTTCTCCCTTTAGTTCGCAGCGCGCTCCCTCCCCTCCTCAAACTTCTATTATTTTATCGGCATTAATCCTTCACGCTATTTAAATCACATTAATAGCGAGGCACGGGGAGGATCTGTACTCAACCAAACTGCAGTGCGGGCTTAATGTAACGTCAGCGCCTATCTCCTCCACACACACCCAGCCGGTATCTCGTCGCTGTTTGGGTCTCCCGTACCAAACTGGAGAAAATGGGATATTTCTTAAGGCAAGAAAGAGATTAAGATGGAGATTTACACCAAATCCTGAGCATTTAACGATTCCCCCAGAAACAGGGAGTTTTGTTACTGAGGAGTAAAATGTTATTATGCACCTCAGTCCTATAGATGTTCACTCGGAAGCAAGTGGCGTCGTGATAATCAGTAAGGCAAGTGTCTGTTCAATGGTCCGTCCTTCCTTCCTTCCTTCCTTCCTTCCTTCCTTCCTTCCTTCCTTCCTTCCTTCCTTCCTTCCTTCCTTCCTTGCTTCCTTCTGTTTTGTTTTCTTTTATTATTATTATTTTTAATAATAAGAAAAAGAAAGCAGCCAAGGAGCGCAGCGCAGGGAGGGGATCGATGGCTCAGCGGCAGAGCGTCTGCCCCGCAAACAGAAGTAATAATAATAATGATAATAATAATAATAATAATAATAATAATAATAATAATAAATTTATTATTTATACCCCGCCCTTCTGGCTGGGTTTACCCAGCCACTCTGGGCGGCTTCCAACAAAATATTAAAATACAAGAGTCTGTTAAACATTAAAAACTTCCCTAAACAGGGCTGCCCTTCAGAAGGTCCCAACTTCAACCCTCAACACGTCATCTCCAGCTCGGGCTGGGAGAGACTCCTGCCTGAAACCCTGCAGAGAGCCGCTGCCAGTCCGTGTAGACAATATTGGCCGAGATGAACCAATGGCGGGTGAAGCATTGTTCTGACAAGGCACCCTATAGAATCAAAGAATTGTAGAGCTGGATGGGACCCCCAGGGGCCTTCAAGTCCAACCCCTTGCAATGCAGGAATCTCAACTAAAGCATCCGTGACTGATGTATATTTTCCTAGGCATGCGTCTGCCTCCGGCAAATGGTTTGGAGCGAGGGAATGAAAGGGCACCAACGTTTTAGTTGCGCGGCTCCCTTTAATGCATTCTTGTTGGGTTTTTGCTGCCAGCGAGGAGCAAAAAAACAAACAACGTGCGTCGTGGAAGGCTCTGCGGTAGGTGCCAAAATAACACGACCCCCACCACCCAAGCATAGACGCCTTGCACTAGTTGCAAGAAGCGCCCTTGCCCGGCGCTCTCCTCCCCCCCCCTCTCTCTCTCTTTGCGCTGCGCATCAGGAAGCAAATTGTCTTGGTCCGTCCCTAAAGGCGCTGTGGGTGAAGGCAGTGCGCGCGAGCCGCGACAGCCTCCGGCTCCGCGCTTGGCTTCTAGGAATTCGCAAGGCGGCGGGGAGAAACGGGGGGCGACGCAGGCGGGAGGGGGAGGAGAGAGGGAGGGCTCCGGCAGGCTCCGCTGCGCGCTCCCTTTCCTTCTCCCGCTGCAAAGAAGCCAAGCCAAGCAAGCAATCAGCTTATTCGGGTAGCCGAGTCCCCGAGGACAAAACGCGAGACCGAAAAAAGCACAGCTCAAGTGATTTAAAAGATCAGCGTTCAAATTGTATAATATTGTGAAATCCTCTGGGCTGGCGAAGGGGGAGACTCGCGCAAGGAGCTTAGCTGCCTCTCGGCACGGGCTTTCTCTGCAAACCCGAGTCAGGGAGCGAGTGCGCCGCGCGGCGAGGAAAATGAAGCTGCCCGGCGGTAAAGCGCCCGGAATCTTGCTATGTTCCACCCAAAATTTAGGGGGAACGGGGCGGCCAAGGTGCCCTCTGCCTCCACACATCGAGTTTTGTGGCTGCTTCGGAGCTTGAGATCCAGCAGTGCAACGAGAACCGCTGTACTTAGCTGCTCGTGAAAGGCAAGCAAGGGCTCTTCATCCGTCTTGGCGCAAGAAGGTCGCGGCGGCGCAACGCGAAGCTAAGCAGGGCTGGGTCTGGTTAGGGCCTGGATGGGAGACCACTCGGGGACCCCCCCGCAGGATCAGCCTTCAGGTTCCACAACGGAAGAAACGCTTAATAACAAAAGTACCCTGTTGCAATCGGTTGCAACTTGCTTTCCAACATTAGCTCGGGACCCAAGAGCGAAGTCGGGTTGGATTGCACCTTACAAAAAGCTGTTGGTTTTAAAACGGGAAAGGTCCATGGGCGTAGCCAATCAAGATCAAATAAATAAATAAATAAAAATACTTTAACTGAGGTTCTGTACCCACAACATGAAGCCTGCTCCCCCTAACATGGAGTCTGCCCCCACCAACTTAAATCCTGGCTCCTTACCCAGCGGTGCAGCCCAGTTCTGTACACATTTACAAATAAGTGTTCAGGAAAGTGTGTCAGTATTCTGTAGGGTTGCAAATTTATCCCGCCCCATCCTGTGTATAGCATTAGCGCGCAAAACGCCATTGATCCGATGCATCACTTTGCACAGGATCGCTCTAGCATAAGGAGATAAAACTGGTATGTTGAAGGTAAATAGCATTTTTTTAAGCGCGCCAAGTTTATGCTCATAAAGCCATACTCAAAGGATGGATCGTGGGTGTGTGGTGCCCAATTTATCCTCTGTAAACTGCAAGTTATCCCCGGGATATTTTTACTTTAAAGTAAGCACTGTTGAAAAACTGCCCTGTTTTCCATATTGAAAGGACACAGGAGCTACATCTTGCGTTCCCCAGATGGCTGCAATATTTCCCCCCTCTTGCATTAGCCCGCTGTGCGTACAAACAGGGCTTAATTCAGAAGCCAGAAAAGGCAAAGAGGCCATCTTTGCAGCTCCGACCTAACCTCTAGTTTTCTGCAAAGAGTAGCTGTGCACTGCGATCCTAGTAGACCCGTTGAGTTTATCAGGGCTTACCCCTCATTGCACTATGATGTTATTTTAATTGCTTTAAAAAAAGAGTAACTGGCTCAGAGAACTTCGGTTACTGGACGGCATTGCAATGCAGTTAATAAAATAGCTACTCCTCCTAAGTCTGGATAGGGCAGATTGCTGCCTTGTTCTCTCTTCCAAGGCCCAAAGATTTTCCTGACTTTTGTCTTCTTGTACCGAAATGCTCGCTTCTCTCTCCCCACCCTCCTTCCTTTGGCTCGGTTTGTCTCTCAAAACTGCTTTACTCCAAGACCGTAAAACTTCCTTGGTGCTGAATCCACAAGAGCAACACTGGGCCTTTTTTTTTTTTTTTTGCGCACCAACGAAAATGAATAAGCGTTGGATAGAATGGGCCGACTCTGGTTTTCTGGATATCACGCTTGGTTTTAAATTCACTTCTTTTCTTTTAAATCCACATCCAGGTGCTCTCTGTGGACCTTGTTTAGATCCCAGATCCATGCAAACAAACAAGCAAGCAAGCAAGCGCTTCCAACTCTTCTCCTGGTTTAAAAAGCGTTTTAAGTCAAGGACGGAAAAGAAAGAATCTCAGTTTCGCTCACCTATTATTTTATTACACTGGAATTGTTCGTTTCTTGGTCTGTTTGTTGTGATTTGGCTGCCCCCTCCCCCTACAATCCCTGGTCCTGCTGCACATGCTCCACGGGGAGAAAAAGAAAATTAAATCACCAGCGCACACAGGCATCAAGCCTCAAACAATAATTATAATAATATTAATAATAATTAATAATAGCAATTATGATAATCAAATAAAACAATCTACCCACAGAGCAATTCTTTAAATAAGTCAATAAACATTATATAGAATATTTATATTTATATTTATATATATGTATATGTATAAAAAAAACTTTTAAAAATAAAAGCGAACTAACAAACCAAACCAAACAAACAACCTCCAAAAAACAACCACCAGCAACTTTTCAGCTGGAAAATTCCCAGAGGAAGGAATTAGGATTTGCGGCAGGCGACGGAGCTGCAATTTCTATCCTCCTCCCTCTAGGTTTGGTGTCTCTCTTTCTCCCTCTGCGTGTGTGTGTGACTTTTGAGGCATCTTTTACAGCAGATCCTGGCTGAAGGATGGAAGGCGACGAAGATGCCGCTGGGAGGACGAGCATCAGCGGAGTCTCTCCGAGCATTTTCGCGTCCTGCTTTCCAGACGGGCTGGACGGTCCTTGGAGACTCGGGCTGCTCCGCAGGCCCGCCACCAGCCGTCGGGCCCGGGATTGCGCACAAGGCAAAGCGGCGCGGGAAGCCGTGAAGGCGGGCAAGGCAGGCAGGCAGGCACTGGCTGGCGAGGGAGGGAGTGCTTGGCTGGAGGCTGCGGCGGCTGTGCCTCTGCTGCTGCTGCTGCGCCCTCGGCTCTCCGGCGCTCCCGGCCGCCCCGTCCGTCAGTCCTTCCTCCTCCTGCTCTCCTCCTCTCCTTCCTTCTCACAGATCACATTCGCTGTCGCTGGAAGTGATGGAGATGGCCGAGGAGGCGGCGGCTTTGCTGGACAGGCTGGCGGCGGGGCTGGCGGCGGCGCCCAGGAGGGGCTCCCCGGCGCTCTCCTCCTCCGACGGCAGCGACCGCCCTGCGCCTTGCGACGACAAGACTTGCTGCTGGAGCCTGCGGCGGGAGAAGCGAGAGGGAGCCGTCACTTTGGGGAGGCAGCGGAAATAATCAAGTTCCCTCCTTCCGGAACACCCCCACCTCTGTCTCCGGGCCCACCCACTGCACCCCCGATGCCCATCCCTGAGTCAACTAGCCAGGGGTCCTCAGCACCGAGACGCAGCCTCCTGCTTCCAGGCAATAAGCGTTCATATTTCTAGAGGGGCAAGGAACAATGCTGGGCTAAGGAGGGCCAGTGAGCGCCAGACACTTGTTTTCTAAATTTCAAGTTATTGTTGTTTTCTGGTGGGGCATATTTAATCCAGCCAGATGGGCTTGGGCAGGGTATAAATAATAAAATTATTATTATCATTATTATTAAGGCGGTAATACATTTGGATATATAATGCTTCCTGCATTTAGGTATGAGGTGCACTCCATTGATTCTCCCCGCCTCAAGTACACTTAAAATTTCTAAAAATTTGCAAGCTGCCCTTTCCCAAGGAGGTTCGCAATCAATATGATGATGATGATGATGATCCCAACTAAATCCTACTCAGAACAGATCCACTGAACACAATGGGCATAAGTTCATTATTTGCAGTGGATCTACTCTGAGTCGGGTTAACACGGGACACAATCCATTATGTTTGTTATTATTGTCAAAATACAGCCATAAGTAAAACAATGACACAACAATGATTTTTTTAATTAAATGATTGCAATAACTATAGCATTAAAACACACACACATACACCTAGCAGACCATATTAATGAGAACCCCTGTCTCTTTGGCAGAGATGAACACACCTCTTTCACTTTGTGCTCACTCATTATGCCTCTTCTCACTCTTCTCACCTTGAGCGGCCCAAGGTCTCACCTGCATTACAGCCTATACTTTCCTCTACAAATCTGTGGTGTGACTGCATTTGGAAAACGGTACTTTTCAAAGCACAAACCAAAGTGTTGGTGCTGACCTTTAAAGCCCTAAACAGCCTGGGTCCAGTATACCTGAAGGAGCGTCTCCACCCCCATCGTTCAGCCTGGACACTGAGATCCAGCTCTGAGGGCCTTCTACTGGTTCCCTCCCTGCAAGAAGTGAAGGGAACCAGACAGAAGGCCTTCTCAGTAATGGTGCCCTCCCTGTGGAACGCCCTCCCATCAGATGTCAAGGAGATAAAGAACTACACAACTTTTAGAAGACATTTGAAGGCAGCCTTGCATCAGGAAGTTTTTAATGTTTGATGTTTTATTATGTTTTAAATATGCTGTAAGTTGCCCAGAGTGGCTGGGGAAACCCAGCCAGATGGGCAGGGTATAAATATTATTATTATTATTATTATTATTTACAGTTTTGGTCACTTCATCTCAAAAAAGTAATTGCAGAGCATAGGAGCCAACTCCTAGGGGCCGAGGTCTCTTTGCCCCCCAATAAAATATTTGAGGGGGCTGGAGCCCCCCCCCCAAGCTAATGGGCATTGCCATTCAAATGGTGTGCATGTGCCATGTCATGTGATCGATTTATGTGGGGCAGGGCTTACCTGGCATCCCCAATATTTTATTCAAGTTGGCACCCCTGTTGCGGAGCTGGAAAGGGTAATGGGATCGAGGGGATGGGACAACTTGCCTGTTGGGAAAGATTGCAACATTTGGGACTTCTCAGATTAGAGAAAAGCCTAGTAAAAGGCAAGAAGTGTATAAAATCTATGCATGGCATTTCAGAAAAACCGAGAACTCGTGGGCATCCAATAAAGCTGAAGGTTCGAAGATTCAGGACAGATAAAAGAAAGGGCTTCTCCACACAGTGCAGTTAAACTATGGAATCTGCACCCACAAGTGGCTGTGATGTTCACTAACTTTGATGGCTTTGAAATAAGTAATCTCCTCTAATAAGGCTACCAATGGCTACAAGTCATGATGACTCTGGGCGGCTTCCAACAGGATATTAAAGGTAAAGGACCCCTGACAGTTAAGTCCAGTCGCGAACGACTCTGGGGTTGAGGCACTCATCTCGCTTTACTGTCCGAGGGAGCTGATGTTTGTCCTCAGACAGTTTTTCCAGGTCATGTGGCCAGCATGACTAAGCCACTTCTGGTGAAACCAGAGCAGCACATGGAAACACTGTTTACCTTCCCGCCTGAGCGGTACCTATTTATCTACTTGCACTTTGACGTGCTTTCGAACTGCTAGGTTGGCAGGAGCTGGGACTGAACTACGGGAGCTCACCCCGTTGCAGGGATTCGAACTGCCAACCTTCCAATCGGCAAGCCCAAGGCTCAGTGGTTTACACGACAGTGCCACCCGCGTCCCAACAGAATATTAAAAACACAATAAAACATCAAACATTAAAAACTTCCCTAACAGGGCCGCCTTCAGATGTCTTCTGAAAGTCAGATAGTTGTTTTTCCCCTTGACATCTGACGGAAGGGTGTTCCACAGGACGGGCGTCACTACCGAGAAGGCCCTCTGCCTGGTTCCCTGTAACCTCACTTCTTGCAGTGAGGGAACCGCCAGAAGGCCCTCGGAGCTGGACCTGTTGCACTAAGGTCTTGTTTGTGGGCTTCCCATAGGCATCTGATAGGCTACTGTGAGAATAGGATGCTGGACTGGATGAGCCACTGGCCTGATCCAGCAGGCTCTTCTTACATTGTTTGCACCCGTGCTAACCCTATAGTCCTCCTCGTTTTATCAAAAGGTGGAAACACAATCATGCTTTTCCACTGCCTCAGGAATTGCAACCTACCACTTCTCCAGCTCTTAACTATTCTGATTCTGTTAGCCAAAAACACACACCATAGCAGTCATGTTTGCATCATCAGACACCATGTTTCTCCATGCCTTCATGGAGAGGGCAATGAACTAGGACTTCCTAGCCGCTCTCAGCACATTGCAGGGTGTGTGGGTCTCATATCCATACAGGGAGAGTGGTTCCCTGATTTCGCAAAAGCCCGGGCAGACTTAAGAACTAATAAATCATTTTAATGAGCCACAAGAACACAGAGCTGGACCAGGACAAAGCTCCTTCTAGTCCAGCATTCTGTTCTCATGATGGCCAACAAAGCTCACAATCGGGACCTGATTGCAATTGTGGGGAGGAAATCCCACAATTTAGGAGCTGCTGCAGAGAATGCTCTCTCCCAGAGCACCACCATTCAAACTTCTGAGGGCAGTGGAACTTCCAATGGGCCTTTTCTGCAGTGGCTCCCTGTTTGTGGGATGCTCTCCCCAGGGAGGTTTGGCCTGAGCCTTCATTATACACCTTTAGGTGCCAGGCAAAAATGTTCCTCTTTGACCAGGCCTTTGGTTGATTGACATCCAATACCCTTTAAATAGCCCAGGTGGTGCTGTGGGTTAAACCACAGAGCCTAGGGCTTGCTGATCAGAAGGTTGGCAGTTCGAATCCCTGGGACGGGGTGAGCTCCCGTTGCTTGGTCCCAGCTCCTGCCCACCTAGCAGTTCGAAAGCACGTCAAAGTGCAAGTAGATAAATAGGAACCGCTCTGGCGGGAAGGTAAACGGCATTTCCGTGCGCTGCTCTGGTTCGCCAGAAGCGGCTTTGTCATGCTGGCCACATGACCCAGAAGCTGTACGCCGGCTCTCAGCCAATAAAGTGAGATGAGCGCCGCAACCCCAGAGTCGGACACGACTGGACCTAATGGTCAGGGGTCCCTTTACCTTTACCTTTACCCTTTAAATATGTGTTGTGGAGGGGGGATTATTGGGTTGCTCTTGTTTTTGTTTTTATTATGCATTTTATGTTTTTTATACTGTGATTTTAGCTTGAGATCTGCGGAGATAGGTCGGTATACAAATATTATTATTATTATTATTATTATTATTATTATTATTATTAATACCAAGAAGAGCTGATATTAATATTTGTTGATATTAATAAATGAGTGGGTTTGTAGGGAGGGAAGCAGCATTTCAGATATCTAGGACCTACATCATTTAGGCCTTGACATAATAATAATAATAATAATAATAATAATAATAATAATAATATTTATACCCGGCCCATCTGGCTGGGTTTCCCCAGCCACCAGCCACTCTAATCATAGCAGTACTGTATGATTAATAACAAATGATACACCTACCCTCCATGAATTTGTCTAATGCTCTTTTAAAGCATATTCTCTGTGCCTTGCGTTAATGAGTTCCACAGATTAATTATGCACTGCATAAAGAAGTACTACCTTTAGTCTTCCCAGTGGGATGGCTTGGCCATAGAGTATCAGGAAGGTTCACAACAATGATGCGACCATATCCCCCACTCCACCCCACCCCGCTTAAAAAAGACTTTCACTTTAACCATGTCACTTTAACCAAGCCACTCTGTTTCCTATTATTTCAATGCATGCTCCTTCCCCAAAGGACAAAAGCTGATCTTGGAATCTGTACCCTTTGTCCTTCATAGGAAGGCTGAGAGAAGGCAAAAGATTACTTAAAGATGTAATTTTCCTGTTCACCCAGCCAGCTACTGCAAAGGAAATTAAAAAAAAAAAATCCTTACAACCTAACAGTGTAAGAAACATTTTGTCTCCTTCAGAAATCAGGTTCCTTTATGGTGGGGAACCTGATGCCCTCCAGATGTTATTGGACTACAAGTCCTATCATCCCTGACCATTGGTCATGTTGGCAGGGAATGACAGGAGTCTGGTGATATATGGAGGGCCACAGACTAGCCACCCCTGCCCTAGATATTTGCCTTCCTTTGGATTTTTGTGTTTCTTCTTGAACCTGCTTCAATCAGAGATTGTTGTTGTTGTTCAGTCGTTCAGTCGTGTCCGACTCTTCGTGACCCCATGGACCAGAGCACGCCAGGCACGCCTATCCTTCACTGCCTCTCGCAGTTTGGCCAAACTCATGTTAGTAGCTTCGAGAACACTGTCCAACCATCTCGTCCTCTGTCGTCCCCTTCTCCTTGTGCCCTCAACCTTTCCCAACATCAGGGTCTTTTCTAGGGAGTCTTCTCTTCTCATGTGGTGGCCAAAGTACTGGAGCCTCAACTTCAGGATCTGTCCTTCTAGTGAGCACGCAGGGCTGATTTCTTTAAGAATGGATAGGTTTGATCTTCTTGCAGTCCATGGGACTCTCAAGAGTCTCCTCCAGCACAACCAGAGATTATAGAGGTATAAAGAAATGAGTATGCCCAACACTGACCCTATCATATCAGCTTCAAGACTCCTAAGCACTGCTTTCTGTTACAGCCACGTTGCCAAATCCAACTGGGTCATATTGGCTCCCAACTCCATCCATCTATCTACCGGTACCTGTAAATCACCTATTCCGACTCTGCTGCAGCCAGTGTCTTACAGTTCCCCATCAGCTATCCTGGCCAAGGCCACTTCCACAATTTAAAATGGCCCATCGTAGAATGACTCCACATGCATGTACAAATAACTTCAGTGTAACTTTGGTGCAGGGTCCACGGGTTTCAAACCGTCTCCCTAGGGAACCCTGAGATACTCCGGAAATTTGTCAGAGGTCCCCAGTGAAAGGTTCAGGAATGACGACAGACAAGCCAGTTGATTCCTGCATTGGCAGGGGGTTGGACTAGATGACACCCACCCCCAGGCGTCCCTTACAATTCTATTATTCTAAACTTCTCTGAAAAGGTATTACCAATTTCACCCTTTAATGCACAGCCAAAGAAAAGGGTTGTGTGGATTCTGCAACTTTGGACAGTGGATGGGCGTTCCTTGTGCCAAGATCATTCTGCAATGGCCAGGGGTTCACTGGCAAATACACACAGGTTCCTCAGCAGGCAGATCAGGGTGGAAATTCCTCCTGAATGCAGGAAGTTTGAGAAGGTATAGCTCAAGGGGGTATTTGTCCTGCTTTAGGGGCTAGGGGGTGTGGCAGGTCAACTGGAACAAGCTCTGACTCTTCCTCATTCTGCAAACTTTGCTAATTCACCATGCGTACATTTGCATCCACTGCAGGGTTTTAAAACTCTTGCCAGCTGATCCACTCATGCAGTTTTAATTTAGCCATTCGTGCATTTAAATTATATTTCCCTAATTCCAAACTGTATTATTATCATCATTAATATATCCGTAATATTCTGGATGAAGTTTCTTTTCAAGAATGCATTTCTCATTCAGCGTCATATATTATTTCAGATTCTATAAATGCGATTATTTCTACTGTTATTTTTCTTGCAATGCTATGTTATATGACACCTCCAAATTATACACCCAGACCTTGTAAATTACATTTTATTTGGCCCCCATTTTGTTTTCATTGGGAGGAATTGTTTTCATTTGGGTAATAACCCATACAATTTGGAGGTGATATTCAAACATAAATCAAAGGCCATATATATATATATATATACTGTATATATATATATGGATTCATTTCAATTTCTGAAATTTTCAGTAGGGAAGGGTCGCAGGGTTGAGTGATGTTCAAAAGGTCTGCTAGAGCAGTTATTGTCAGACACAACAGAAGACCACAACAAATGTTCTCAACACATAATGCTTTTCTGTAGTTCTACCTTGAACATATCTGCAAAAAGTACAAAAAGAGCAATGTATCATTCCAAGTAGAGCTGCAAAAAAAGCGAAAGCAATGTATTTTGAGAAGATTTTTAGTGGTTCTTTTTTTTTTTTGCCTCACAATAGCTGCTGTAGTATTATCGACATGGATGAAGCGGTCAGACATACAGCTTTTTTTTAATATAAAAAAGCAAAGGCACACACCCCTAATAGTCACTCTCTGGGTAGAATCGGCATGGAAGACCAGTTCAAGACAGAACTATTTATAAGCAAATGTGAAACACATCCTACAGAAAAGCACCTAGGAACATATTTAAGATTGTATTGTTCGTCCCTCTCTTTTTTCAAAAAATCATGTTTTTAAAATTAAACCTGTCTTTGGCAAACATGGGTGTTACAGAGCTGAAATAAAATAGATCAGTGAAATATTGCAACTGCTTGATATATGCTATTTTATTGTTGTTAGTGTTGTTATTCTATCATCATCATCATCATCCCTTCACCTCTTTATGTAGCCAGGCTCATTGTTATGGCTGACTACATCTCTTAGAACAAAGAAATGAAGAACTGTGTTAATCTAAGCACTGAGGGTTAAGCCTTGTTTATAGAAACGCCTCTTTTTAGCTACCAAAGCTAAGACAAATACATTAATGGGTGACGATCCAATAATTTGGCATCGAAGCAGCAGTTTCTATTTCTGGAAACTATAGTGCATAATAGGAATTTTATACACACCTGCTTTCAAGCAACTTTTAGCAGAAATATATATTGGATCACTTATTTGAGGCGGCTGTGGTTCCCACAAGTGTTTCAAAACATGGTCCGTCCGTCCCCCCTCCAATAAATTTAACCACACTTGCACTACAATGGGGAGGAAATGCAGTTTTCTGCATATTGCAACATGGACTGGAATCAGCTCCTCTCCAGTAGTTTAAGGAATGTCCTACAACTGATTTCCACCAAGGATAGTTTAGAACCCACAGCAATGTTTTTTCACTGGATTCATTCTTTGTATTTATTGTGTAAATGCAACTTTCACTCCCAAGTATACCGGTTTAAAATTTTGTTTTTGTAATATGATATTTTGTGTGTACTATTGCTCTGCCCTTATTTTATAAACATTTATGAAATAAAGAATAAATACTGTTTAAAAATGACACATCCACAAAAAATACAGAACAAAGAAGAGTATTTTCTGAAAAAAAGCTTTCAAGGATGTTAAGATTAGAACCAATTTTAGCTCTGAGCAATCCAGAGTCGATTTGAAAATACTTTTAAAAAACAAACAGCAGGGTCATTTTAAACACAGTCCGCTAAATATTCTGCTTTTTCTCTCTTAGCCTTTCTCTCAGTTGAATCCGCAACCCACTTAAAACCAAAGTCCTTTAATTCCCAATTTTGCTGCATTGCCTTTAGTGGGCCTGCCTGAATTTAAGAATCTCTTTAAAGCTGCAATCCCGCGTGCACCTGAGCGCAGAAAGATTTACTTCCAAGTAAACATGCATGGGGATTATAGCTGCATGCATATTGCAAAACTCTCTTTCTTCTTCGCTGGTTATAACTGAGGAATAGGTTCAAGAATTATATACTTCGACTGGATTGCAAAAACTGCTTCTCCCCAGCAATTTCCCCCCTTTCTGTCTCTCTCATTGCAAGTTATTTATACGTTGGTGTGCATCGCCCTCACATTTAAACTTTGTAAGATGGAAGCCTATGTATGTTTACTCAGAAATCAGCCCCGCAGCACAGGATTTACTCCTAGGTAAATCTGTATAGGATTGTTCTGTTAGTCGGATTCACAGACTTAAGCCGAAAGAATCCTATTGGATTTAAGCCGAAAGAATCCTATTGAAGTCAGTGCGACTAAACTGGTTTACATTCAAGCACTTTGGCACAATGGAATCGTAAACACGCCTCCTGCAAAATATAGGTCATTCGTGCTAATTAGTGCACCTAATTGTCATCAGAAAACCTTTCCCATTCTAAGCTAGGCTTCTTCTTTTTTCTACTTTCCCTATTTATTCCTTACGTCAAGCTCCAGCTCCCTATTTGGCTAAATAAAAGTCCTAGTTTTGTTCTACACTTAAATGGCAATATTGAGCATCTTTTTTAAAATTATGGGCTATATCCAAACCGTAACCTAAGAGAGGGATAATGGTGAAGGGAAGCTGATAAGATTTCATAGGAAAGGCATGTACCTTAAAATATGCATGAATCACAACTGAATATTTGACAGGTTCAATCCCCGCTGCTCACTATCATGGTAAAGAGGCTTTAAGAACCATATCTTTCAAGATACGGTACCATCGTTTTGAATTCTGTTAGAAGTGGGTCTTGCTGCAGTTGAATACAGGCATTTCCTACCAGTTGTTGCCTTTGCACTGGAACACAGCAGTGTGTCTATGTCCTTTTACAACTTGGATTTAGAAAAGGGATGGACGAACGGACAGCTGCTTAAAAGGAGAATGGCATAGCCATACCACATCCTTCTCATAGGGAAGTATTTTGCTCAAACACTTTTCTCCCGAGTTGCTCCTGGTTTTAAATTAAAAGTGCTTGCTCGTGGTTGATTGCATTTAGAGACTGATTCCAAACTCATTACTCAAAGTAAACCTTTTTAAAAAAAAACTTAAGTGTGGTCCCATGCCCATGTACACTTGGGAATATCTTATTTCGAGTTAAGGGGACTTACTTCTTATAAACATGATTTTAAGGTAGCTACACGTGCATTTAGGACTGGCGAGCAATCAGCTTGATCCACTGAAATGCTTGTTTTAAATGAGCCATTAACGAGGTTATGCACCAGATAGCATTAACCAGTATTAGAAATATCCATCTGTATAGATGGGTATCAGCAAGCATGGCATAATGGTATTAAATGATAACCCCCGGTAGTGAAATAGATATTGTATTTTAAGATATGCTTATTTTAAACCCATCAGCTGGTCTCTACCTATGCATTAATACATACAGACAATGCATTTTTCCTTAGTAAAGCAGAGATGATGTGCTGGGTAGTCAAAGGAAATTAAAAGAAAAATGAAAGCCAAAACTTTAATAGTAGATGAATTGTTAGAGGAGATAACAATAGTAAAAAAAACAGATTTTAAATAGAAAAAAACAACCTATATCCTATGTCATGTACTGCTTTCTTTCCTTCTTTAATTTTAATTGTTGAAGAATCATTTTGCAATTCTCCAAACCCTGCCTAGTTTCCTTCCCTTCCAAAAAGATGTTTCATAAATTAATTTCCAAAAAGATGTTCCATACATTAATTAAATTGCAGAATGCAACAGTCTCAACAGCAATACACTTTTACAGATACAGGGATGCTGCAGAAAAGTAGGCAGATGTAATTGCCCGGCGGATCCTCAGCATACTTACTTGGAAGTAAAATGCCATTTCTGCATCTCATATCTCCTGGCCTCAAGTTTTTACAACCCCGCACCCAACTATGTATCAGCAACTCAGGATAATGCTTTGCGCATCTGATGAAATGGACTGTTGCTCAAGGAGCTTATGCCACAATTAATTAGTTTGTCTTGGAGGTCCCACAATGCTGCAGCGTTGCTTATTCTGCAAAAGACGATCAAGGCTGCTCATCTGGAAATCGGTTACATGAAATCTGGTTTCTAAATAGCAGCCGTCCTGATGATATCAATGTGGCCTGATCCTAAATTGGTAATTTAATACTTGTTTTGCAACTCATTTCCCAGTTCTGGGCTTAGGATCCGGGTGGACAAAAGAAGCTCACATTCTTACTTGTCTCCTCCCACAAACCCATTCTGTGGGAAATTCGAGCAAGGGAAAGTACAACCCTAAACACTGTATCTAGGGAGCAAGCCTCACTGAACTCAGTATGACTTACTTCTGAGTAAAGGTGCATAAAACTGTACTGCAAATTTCCTCCAAAGTCCTTGCTCCTTGGACTGAATTGGGAGTGTGAGATTAGCGAGGACTTGCTCCAAAGTAAATGTAAAGACGGCCGTGGAATAGGAAGATTTTAAGCACATTTTACATATGCGGTCTTCTACCTTAAGGCGAAGTTAAAAAACCCCAATCTGTTTCAACGGAGCAGATACACACGAACGGCTCCCAGGATTCCCCCCCCCCCCTACGAATTCAGATCCAATTCAACTTACTTAAAAGGGGTGGGGGAATTATTGTGCAGTGCTTAAAGCTTAATGGGTCCTATTCTGGAAACCTGAACATTAATTTTCGCCTTAGTATCCTCCTCCTGCCTACGTTAGCTGCTATCTCGATTCGGTCGTAAAAGGTAATACCCAAAGACAGCAAACGAACCTAACCAAGTGAATCTGACGCGGGCCGGGGAAGAGAGCAGCAGGATTCGCACCCTCGCCTCCACGCTATTTGGAAGCGGAGGCGGTCGCTGCAAAGGGGATTCCAAACGGGCGCTAGTCCGCTTTGAGGCCCCTGGGCATGGAACAACGAAACCAATAAAATGCGGTGAGGACGTGGGAGCACGAGGAGAAATCGCCAGGCGGGGGCGGGGGGAGGAATAGGAGGAACATCTCCTTTTCCTACAGTGCCAGCAGGGCAGCTGGAACTCGATCTTCGTAGCTGTGTTTGGAGAACTCGTGAGTGCGCGCAAGAGTCTAGGAAGGGTATGAATGTATCTATAGCGGCGCGGTCGCCACCCCGCCAGCCACCCTCCCCCGAGATCTTCCTCCTCCTCCTCCTCCTCCTCCTTCTCGGTCCATCCCCGCCGTGCGCTACCGACCTGTTCTTGGCGGCGGCGGCCCTGTCCCTTTGCCTGCGGTTTTTGAACCAGTTGCCCACCTGCGTGGGGGTGAGTCCGGTGGCTTGGGCCAGCTCTCGCTTTTTGCTGGGGTTTGGGTAAGGGTCCTGCAGGTACCACTCTCGCAGCAGGTGCCGCGTGCGCTCCTTGAAGCAGTGCGTCTTCTGCTCGCCGTCCCAGATGGTGCGCGGCAGCGGGAACTTCTTGCGCACGCGGTACTTGTCCACGGGCCCCAGCGGGCGGCCGCGCAGCTTCTCGGCCTCCTGGTAGTGCGCCTCGAGCCACAGCGCCTGCAGCTTGGCGTGCGACTCCTTGGGGAACTTGTGGTTCTCCAGGATGTGGTACAGCTCGCGGTAGTTGCCCGCGTGGAAGGCCACGATGGCGCGCGCGCGCAGCACCGACTCGTTGCGGTTGAGAGCCTCGCAAGCCGCCGGCGCCACCGGCAACGACCACAGGAAGCGCCCAAGGCGCTCCACGTCGCCGCTCTCCTCCAGGGTCTCGCACACCCCGGCCACTTGCTGAGGGCTGAAGTTGAGGATGGGCAGCTGGAACATGGAGGCGGCCGGCGAGGGGGCCAGGGCAGGCGAGAGGGATGGCTGAGCTACTGGCTACCACGCGTCCTCCGGGTCACCTCTTGCGCGCTATCCGCGGGAACGCCGAATCAAGCGCCTCTTCTCCGCGCCTCGGGCTGGGCTGCCTCTACCGCGGGTCCAGGCGGCCTCGTCCCTTAGTTATGGGGCTGCAGGGTTGCAGCGACCTCTTCCCCGCGTCGGAAGCGACTCCCAGCGCCTCACTCTCCAAACAGCGGCGCTGGTTTTGGCGGAGGCCACGCTTCTTCGCTTTTCTCCTGGGCTCAGAAAGCCAGCGCTCTCTCTCTCTCTTCAGCCCTCGAGATAAGGGGTAAAAAGCATCTCTCTCTCTCTCTCTTACCCTTCCCGTTCCCTCCTCCTTTTGCGCGCTTCAGGCGCTCGCTTGGCTAACCTTTCGCAGCAGCAGCAGCAGCAGCAGCGGCCGCCGCGCGCGCGCGCTGCGCTAGGGCGCTGGGAGAAAGACTGCGCCGCGCTCCGGCGGCTGCCTCAAGTTGGCAAGGGGGAGGGACCTGTGTGTGAATGGAGAAGGGAGGGCGAGGGAGGGAAAACAGGGGAAAGCCCCCCGCTTCCTTCACCACCGCCCCCCCCCGCACCCTCGGTCTCCCTTCCAGCTTCTGATTTGCTGCTGTTGGCCTCGCCAGATTGGCTGCCCCCTCGGTTTCCATGGCAGGCCGCCTGCCCATCACTGCCAAGCCTCTGCCAATCAAAGAGCGAAATCCTGCCAGCGCAGCAGCTCGGAGAAGGAAGGTGGGGGTCCTCCGCCCTTTCCCCGCTTCTCCCTTTCTTCCTTTCAGCACCTCCCAGCGGTCGACAGCGCCCAGTCGCTGCACTGGCCCTTTGCTAGCAGGGAGAACTGGAGGGTGGTGGTGGGGAGAGAGTTTCTTTGCAAGAGATTTGCGCTGTATTCAGATAGAGGGCGCAGGCGCGTCCGGGCGCTGCCTGAGATGGCGAAGCGGTGTGGTTTTCTCGAGGAAAAGGGAATGGTAACTCTGCCACTCTACCAAGGAGAAGGGGACGGCAGAGGATGAGATGGTTGGACAGTGTTCTCGAAGCTACTAACATGAGTTTGGCCAAACTGCGAGAGGCAGTGAAGGATAGGCGTGCCTGGCGTGCTCTGGTCCATGGGGTCACGAAGAGTCGGACATGACTGAACGACTGAACAACAACAACAACAACTCTGCCACTCAACTTTCCCAAATATAATCCGAAATAAAATCAACTCATTCAGCATCTGATCTGGAAAGGGAAAGCACCGCAATCCTACTCCGAAGTATCTCATTACAGGAAAATGTGTGTCTCTTTTTTAAAATAAATAAATAAATAAATAAATAAATAAATAAATAAATAAATAAATAAATAAATAAATAAATAAATAAATAAATAAATTTGTCCAGTAGCGTCAACAGGTTTACCATATCCATTGAGTCAATCACTCATCTCTTACTACCCGCCTGAGAAAAACCCCACCCCACCCTCCCACTATATATAAGGGTCTAGAGACTTATGTTTCAGTGTATCTGAAGAAGTGTGCATGCACACGAAAGCTTATACCAAGAACAAACTTAGTTGGTCTCTTAAGGCGCTGGAGGAGACTCTTGAGAGTCCCATGGACTGCAAGAAGATCAAACCTATCCATTCTGAAGGAAATCAGCCCTGAGTGCTCACTGGAAGGACAGATCCTGAAGCTGAGGTTCCAGTACTTTGGCCACCTCATGAGAAGAGAAGACACCGAAGCATTGCACCCGGGTCGGACTGTTTCCCCATCTAGCCCACTATTGCATACTCTGACCGGCAGCAGCTCTCTCTGGAGATTTAAGCGGAAGGTATTTCAAATCAGCTGCCGCCTGGTACTTTGCCAGAGATGGAAGTTGGCACTTTGTGCGCGGAGAGGCCTCGCCGCCAAGCTGTGATTCCCAGCACATTCACACGCAACCCGCCCAAATCTAGGCAGCCTATATAGCCCCGGACACGCTCTCACGTGCAGCCAGCCACACGTCCCACTTTTTCAGCCTCTTCGCCTGGCTTTGGGATGACCCACAAAGGGTCTTTTTTCAGCGACATCTTAAGATTCCTTTCCTGCCTAACTGGCGCGCACTTGGGAAAACAACGGCCATTGGGTTCCTTGGAGCGCACATGGGATTGGCTTTTGTAAGGGGGTTGGGGCAGAGCCTTGAACCCTTGGAGGAAAGTTCGGGCCAAGAGATGCTGGGGCTGCAGTGAGGAAAAGAAGAATCTCAGCGCGAGACTCTGGAACAAATCCTTCGGCCACCTGGTGCCCTCCAGGATGGGATTTTG